>VYZW01018339.1:250-107359 GCA_013401315.1 Balaeniceps rex | reverse complement strand
AAAACTTGCAGCAGTGACTACCTTTTTGCAAAACTACCATTTGATATTTACAGCAATGAAACAATACAGGGAAATAGAAAGCTGAAAAGGTTTTTTGGAACAGATTTTCTGTTGCCAGCTTGTATAAGGTAGAAAGCAGTTGTGCGCCAAATCTGAAAAGGTAGGATCTAGTTGTGCAGGTGCTCATCTGCATTTTTATGGTCCTAAATACCTTTATAAATCTGATCTTTTTCTTTGAACCTTCGTTAGGACTTCTGTATTTTGATAACAAATAAGAGAACAAAGTGAGAATGTGCCTGGTGGGTCGTATGGAGGAGAAGAAAGAAAAGTAATGCTGTGTGCATTTGCAGGGAGCTTGGGCCAGGAATAAATTCCATGGTAATGGCAACCCTACTTCACCCTGCCCCCTCAGCCTCCAGTTCCATCGCTCTCTAGGGTGGATGAACCAATCCCTCCCACCGTAGACTGTTCCTCTTCTTGCTTGGCTGTTCTTCCTTTGGTGCCACCCTCTCTTCTTCACGTAAGCACGTGCCACAGACTATCTTTGTCCTGGCCACCCTGACAAGCTGAGACTGTTCCTTTGCCTCATTCTTGCTGCTGAACAAAACTCGGCACTCATTCAGGCAAGGATTTCAAGAAATCTAAATGTAGGCTGTACTTATCATCAGCTTGGTGGGGTGGCACCAAAAAGACTTGTCTGGGAAAAGAAAAGAGTGTGTGATAATCCTACCCTGGCTGTCAGCAGAAAAATTTGCAGAGAGGGAGTTTCACTTGTCTTGATTTTCATAGCCATAGTAGGGCCTCTACAGATGATTGATCTTTTTTAGCTAGGATGTGCTAACAGCCCTTTTGCCTTGTCCTGAGAGCACGGTTACAAAGCAACTGAGCTCAGCAGACTGTATTGATCCACCCTCAAGAAGCATTAAAGACAGCCCTAAAATTAGACGTCAGTTGTTAGCCCAGCCTGGCTTCCTCGTCTGAGATGTTGCAGTATCAGCATCTGCTCAACCTGGAAATGGGTGGCTCTGTAGCAACCCAAAACCAAAGGTGGCTTTTGGATGTTTTCTAAACTTATAAACTATTTGACTACTTGAGCTAATATAAATTGTGTCACTGAATCACCTATGGAAGATGTTTTCAAAGCACAAATGCAGACCTGCCAGTCACTAGCACTTAAGTATTATGATTCAGGCTCCAGAAATCCTGAGATTTAAAATCAAAGGAAGGGACAATTTCTGCCATGCTTTCTTAATTTCTCATACTTAGAGGTACACCAAATGTAGTTTTGTTACAAGCGAAATCGATATGGAAAACCACAGTACCCCAGTTGACCTCGTACTGCTCTTGCTCTGTTCCGTTCTTTTTGTCATGTAGTTTCCCATTGAAGGTAGTAGAGACTGGATGAGATAATGCACAGAAGGATATTCTTTACTAGACATGTGGCTACAGAATAAAATTCACTTTTCACTGCTTTCCATGTGCATGTGTCCCTGTAAAAGATTAAAAGACCTTGCACTGGTTTCCACTGGTGAGACAGGTTCTCTGGTGGCACGTTATGGCTTGATGTCCTTCAAAATGCATGAGTGCAGCTGGCGTTAGTGGTCAAGTGGCACATGTGAATGACTTTTGTTCTTTCATTTCCAATTGCTTGCTTCTTTCTGTATTTCATCTGTGATATGTGGCAAACTAGTCTCATTGGCTTTTCTCTTACTGGATAAGGATATTTTTCCAATTTTGTGTGTGTTGCCTTTATTTTTTCCCTGCATCTTGTGGCAAAAAAGCTTTTTTATAAAGAGAAGATAAGAGTTAATTATGTAGAACCAGCCTTGTTCTCTCATTCTATACTTTATTTAATTTACAATACTTAAAAATTGCTTCAGATAAATATATTTCCAATACACATAACCCAACAAAGAATTATAACCAGTGTTTTTTAAAGGGCATGTGTTGGATAGTCTCCTTTCTTTGTAGGTTTAAAAAAAGATACAGGTCCTCACAGAAGTAAAAACATTACACTGAAGATTAATCTTTCATCATTAATGATAAAAGAGACTTTGCTTTAAAATAGAGTTGTAAAAATTAACCTTCACATTTTGGCTTCACTCACAAAACACAGATTGGTATTATTTCCCTCTTGGACGGTGAAAGTCAATATCCTCTAATTCCTGCTGCTCCTATTAAACCTTCCCTTTATTGTTCAATTTAAATAAATTATTTGCAAATAAAACATAAATAAAAATAACTTTTTTAGACAATGAAAAACCCAAAGCAGGTAAACAAAGAGGAGAAGCCAGGGTACTAAGTATTTATCAACAGCAATCTTTAAGTTTCCATATATTTAGACGGTTGCCGCCTCCTGTCTGAAGAGGTTCTTTGCAGGAGTGAGCGGTGGTGCCATGATGGTGCTCAAGAAGTCAGGGCATCCATTGCAATACTTTCTGTATTTCCTGAAGAGCTGAGCTCCCGTCAGCTGAGCCCGGACTTTGGCTTTTCTGGCCATATGCCCAATTTGCTCCCTCCCTCACCCCGATTCGGGGAAATAACCCATTTGGCTTTTTTATAGTAGCTTCTGGTCTGATCTGGCATACTGCGCCATCGTAGCTAAGCACTGGTCAATAGCACAATCTGCTACTGGAACTGGGGCAAAACCAATACCTGGAAGCAAGTCACTTGGTGGTGGTGGTGGTGGGGTCTCGTACAGAACCCTGGGGCTCATATCAGGGCTCTGCAGCAGCTGAGGATGGTGAGGAGTGCAGCAAAACATTGGAAAGGTTCAGGCAAGCATTTGGTCACATTTATAGGTGAATGAAGGTACTGAAAAGGAACAGCCTCTGTTGGGAATTCCAGATTTATCAGAAACAAAGCTGTTACGGATTTTTTTAAACAGAAAAATACAGTTATTCTGGATTGTTATTCCTACTTTTCAGAAATAACACTGCTAGAAAGTACTCTAGTAAATGAGCAATTTCAAGAGTGAAATCTGTATTTACTAGCATGGTGTACCATTGTAGTGATGGCACACAGTAAATCATGATTTGACTGTTAGAAGTTAAAATACTTAAAGTAACGAATGAGCGCCCAGGCTATCCAGGCTTGTTAAAATAACAACTATAAAAAAGGTAAAAAAAAAGTTAAAATGCCTAATGAACATTGCTAAGGGGACAGCACCTTCAGGGCTTGGATTTGGACTTGTTGAAATATTGGCAAAAATGGGCAATGAAAATTCTTATTAACACTGTAAGGAAATCAAGTATAAAATGTACTATATAAATATCCATGTGAATGAAAGTCCTTGCAACTGGAGACAATGCATGTGTATGATAAGGAAAAAAAGATGGGTGAAAAAGTTTGTCATAGGTAGTAAAGTTGCTCTTTGCAGCTTTGATGTTGTCACTAAAGAACGTCAGAGCATTGCAGAAATGGGTGACACCTTCAGTATCCTGCAGCCAAGGGAGGAGCAGAAGATCCAAGCTGCAAACCACACCAGCCTGCTGAAGAGTGAGGGGAGTATGTAGCAGCAATTAAAAAGACCAGGGGGAATAAGTCAGTAACTAGAACTCATCAGACCCTGAATATTTACAAGAAAAGGAGACCTACTTAGAGACAGACTGATGTTTGCTAATATCTATATGTAGAAGTGGGAGATATAAAAGGAGAAGAAACAGGAGCCTGGCAGTGCTGTGGTTTGAACCAGATGTTGGAGCTGCTGGTGGCAGCCCAAGAGAAGAAACACGTCCTGCTGCCTCCCATGCTCCTCCTCTCCTCTAACATTTGTTACCCAACCTTTCCCCATTAAAAACTCATCACGATTATAAGCTCTGGCACAGATTTCTTACAACGGTCACCTAAAAATGCTGCAGTAGCTCCTGAACTGCTGCTCTCAGAGCACACTGGCTGCCTACAGATAAAAGCCCATAGCTACTCCGTGGGGTACAGGAGCTACCCCTGTAGCTGCTATATGGGTAGCTGCATCTACCTGTTACCACTGCTCACCTCACAAGTCAAGTTGTAGATGAGAAATGTTAATGTTTTTGGAAGGGACTAATGTTCGTGCAGGAGCCCAGATGAATGAGGAGACAGAGCACAAGTCTGAATTTTCCTAGGAATGTCATCTTTCCCCAAAGTGTGGAAGAGTGTGGCTTACATAGATTAGAGGATTTGGAAAAATTAGATAGGATTTCCAGGTGCTTTACAACCCACTTGGAAAAACAGCTGGAAACCCCCATACACTGCCCAGGTCAACCCCACAGCGCACAGGAAGTCAGTCGGGAGCATTCCAGGGACACCAGGTTTACAGCTCTGCATGGCGAGTACAAACGCACGTGTTTCCCCTTGGAAAGGCAGCGTGGAGACGTGGCAGTCACCGCAACAAGGTGGCAGGGAGAGGTGGAGATGGCTCTGCTTGTGCTCACAAGGGCTGTGGCCAAGGGCGAGGGGCAGCAGCCGGTCATGGGGTGGGAATGAGGAATTTCAGTGCAGGGCAGTAACAGGGACGGCGTTCCCTGATAATATGGCAGCGGTATGACCCTCAGTGAGTAACTTAATGTATAAATGAAGATTTTATTTAGCCCAGTATACAACCACCAGTGAAAAAGAGGATTCTCGTCCAATTGTAATTTTAATGTCCATACAGGGATAACATAAATGACATAACATAACATAACATCTGATGTCCAGTCAAAGTGAATACAAGAAACTCACAAAACTGTACAATGCAGTGTTAGCAAATGTAAAGTTTTCCTTTTCCGTGATTATCTGGGGCAATTTTCCTTTACGGAAACTTAAAATAATTGCTGACAATTTAAAACCTGAGAGCAGGTAGGTGACCTACTACTGATGAAAGCCACAGCTCTGAGAGCTCTTGATTCAAACAATGACATTTTTCGTTCTTCACCTCACCTATTACTGTACAACACGGATATTAAGGAAAAAGCTGAGACCTTAGCACTGACTCTGTCATTTCAGTTTTTCAGTTCATTGCAAATAGGGCTGTGTTGTTCTTAAATACCCAGCATTTCTATAGTATATTGCTATTACAAACTTACTGCATTTTATTATAGCATTTCTCTAACGCAAGCAATGCTGCCTCAAAAAGTAATAATTTTCGTCTGAATGAAAATAAAATGCTGGTATGCTTGGAATTAGGTATTGCCTAAGCAGAACATCTTGAAAGAAGTTCCTTTATAAAGCTGTTGCTTGTTTCTTCCTTTTCTTCCCTCTCCTGGAGAGTATGAGATTTTCATTACAAGTGGCACATGTTGTAATAAGTCATATCTGCTTTACAAGTATCTATGCTAACCATAAACATGACCCAAGGCACAATAGTCAGCCAGAAAGAGCTTGTCAAATAAAGCCTGTCTGCAGGAGGACAGGAGATGCTTATTGGAATTCAGTGAGTGTCAGGGGTGGTCCTTACTGCCACTGCCACTGCTTCTCTGAAGGCATGTTAATTAAACAAGATGCAAAGAAAATAAGTCTGTCATGTTCTTGTGGTCAGAATCCGGGGAGAGATAACAGCCGATGACTTAACTGGTTTCAAAAAGCTTTGCTTTGTTTTTGGTTTTAAATAAATTGTTTAATAGATACCAGGTTCCTTGAAATTAATCTTAAAGGATAATTTAACTTTCTTCTTTCTACTTGTGTTTAGTTCCTCCTTTGATACATTAGGTGTATCAATGGATCAGAAGCTGTTCCGAGTATATCCATCTCTCACAAATGATTGTGACTATACAGCGTGGGGAGAAGGAGCTTTCTGATCCCATGGGGTTTAAAACAAAAGAGTGTACTCCTACTCAAACTTTGATTAGAATCTCTATAGCAGTTAGTTGAAGGCACACACATTTTTTATAGCTAAAGTCACTCAGATTTTGATCCACCTGACCAGAGACAAATTATTGTAATTGAAGCTGATGGTGACACAGTGATCAACAAAGTCCCAGAGTTTCACTGTTAACGTTATGAGCATCCATCAGAATCAATTTGCTGAAGGCTCGCCTGTAAGGATTCAGAGGATATTGCTGTATCTGGCTCAAACCATATCTAATTCTAATTTACCTATTTTATCGCAAGTTCTTATGTATGTGACCCTTAAATCTAGTACCAATCATAGTGCAAAGAGAAACTTTATGTTCTATAATTAAAAAATAATTGTATTTTCATTTTTATTTCTCTTTCGGAACTATAACTTCTTTTTACTATAGTGTATGCCAAAACTTTGCCAAAGTGTTCTTTTTCTACAGAGCACGCCTTCCCCAAAATAATAAAGAATTTGCCTATAGCATCAGGATCCCAAAGGAAGACTTGGGTAGCTTTAAAAATTGTATTCCTAATATAAAATAACAAAGACTTGCAAGAAATACAAAGTCATGTATAAATGCTGCCTAGTAACTGGGAGCCTGTATATACGCACTAAATAAGCCTAACTGGGTTAGAAGATTGCAAAGTTATCAATGGCTCTGGTACGTCTACAAATTGATTCACTATTTTAGTAACAAAGCCTGTAATTTACTTTGGGGGAAGAGAGAGAAATAGTCTTTGTGTGGGAGATTAAAATTATAGTAAGTAGCACTTTGGATCTTCTATTTTAATCATCCGCCAAACAGTGAAAAAAGTGCCCTATATTGTATCGTGTCATCATCTCTACAACACTTAAAAGCCACATTCCCAGAGCTATTTTTAAAAGCATGAAGTGGGGGAAAATAGAATTGGGTTTGACGAGAATGCATGAATAAGGTGGGGAGCTGTATCAGAGAGACCTGATTTTGTATCTCCGTTTCCTAATCTTTGCAATAAGGATGGAGAGAGGAGTTTGCTTTTCATTTTCGTATTCTTGCTAATGGGCGTTTACATGCTGAGCATCCCGGTTCCCCCTCAAGGTGCAGGAGGTGGAACCCATCGCCCCTGTACTGGGGCTCCTGCCCTGGGGGTGTCTCCTGCGAGGGCCTGACTGGGATGGGAGAAGGCACGGGGAGGATGTGCGAAAAGGCTGTGCCAGGACTGAAAGTCCCTCCTGCCCTTCATCCCAGTGCCCTGAGGACCATGTTGGCTTTGCCCCATGGGGACAGGGGAGCGATGCAGGGGCTTTCCTGAAGCAGATTGCTGGGTGAAAGAGGGAGAGCAGAGAAGGCATGTTTTTAAATTACCTCCCCTTGCCAGCGTGCCCGTTGTCCGTAGGTCTTGCCAAAGTGGGCTTTAAATAGCATCACACAGCTTATACAGACTAATGAAATAAGTCTGTGTTGATGTTGGCACTTGAGCTGCTTCATTTCTAAAGGCTGCTTCGTGTTCTCCACCAGCTGAGATGGGAATAACACAGCCATGACCCCGGGTGCTGGCTTGAAAATATGATAGACAGTAAACTGACAGGAGAAATAGGTCAGGAAGAACATCTACTTGCATAGATATGCTTCGTTTTGGGAAAATGAGTCAATACCTTGTGTGAGTCTGCAGCACAGTTAGGGGGGTTTCATGCTCTCTGTCTTTAGGGTCCCGAACTGGGGAAGGAGGTGGAAAGCTGGTCTTGGTGGGCTCTGGTATGGTCACTGGGGACAGGGCGATCCCTCCTCAGGGGTGTTCAGGGCACTCGGGTCAATATGTGCATTTCTGGATTATTATAAAGTTTGAAAGGGGCATTTTACTGTAAGAGTTGGATAGAAAAGAGGAGAGAGATATCCCGAAAGGCAACCTGCATTTGGGAATGACGATCTCTCTCCTGCAAACCTAAGAAATTAGATCAGCTTTGGCCAGGGACCCAGCTACCCTTATTTAAGTGCAGCAAATTCCAGATTTTTGAAAGTGTGTTCAAATATGCATACGTTATTTCTAAGACCGTCTGTCTGGGTCACCGTGAATGTCTGTCTGCCTTCATTCTACTGGTGCTACGTGTCGCCTGATTTTGATACTCAGCTGAATGCTCTGGATGAGATACCTACTGCAAGGCCAGCTAAAAGCCACTCCTCCTGCTCTTGGTTTGCTCCCATTGAGCCTGTGGTTGCAAATCTAAAATAAGCACTCTGAAAACAGTTTTTCTTTGATCTGTAGTGAAGTGCATCTCTTTCAGTTAGAGTCAAAGGCTACATGTCATCTTGTAAAACATAAACAAATTGAAGGGTGGCATCAGATTTCTAAGTAATATGGGGGAAGGAAGGCTAAATATACCAACAGGCCATTTGTTATTATTCTAGTGAAGATCTTCTGTTAAGAAGACCAGACAGGCCATTTGTTATTATTCTAGTGAAGATCTTCCGTTAAAAAGACCAGAGAAACAAACTTATTCCTGCTGATGTTGGTGTTGTTTATGTGCGTGCAGCAGCAGCAGCAGGAATGTAGAGCGATCCATTTACACATCACAGTTTTTAACATGGGTTTAATCACTCAACTCAAGACTGCCATAACAAACTATTTACACCTTTGTGTTTGACAGAAACGTCTGCTCCTTCCGTTCCCTCGTATTCCCTCCCTACTTGCTCAGCGTCTCCTCCTAACAGCTTGTTCTACAAACGCTTTAAAGCAGATCACTTGGTGATTGAATTGGTGACTCGGAGCTGGGCGTTTTGTCCTAAAAGGATGTCATTTGTCACTGGCAACTGTCAGGTTTACCAGATCCTTCTAAAATTCAGTTTCTGAGCTGACTCCAGTATTCTGGCATTGCAGACCTTGCAGAGCACACTAAGATGCCACCCCCTCCCCTTTCCCGTGCCGTGCTGATGTCTCACCCTGCTCACTTAGCGCTTTCCAAACCTGGGTGTGCTACATTTTGCATGTTTCCCTGCATAGCTGCACACGGTGCGTATTCATACAAATATTTGGCTACCTCTGGGTGTACAAGAGAAGCAGGTCACCCCAATTACTGCGTTCTGGTCCCTGTGGTGAATTTTCTCCCAAAGAGCCACAGGTGCCTGGGCCACTTGGGGCTCTCAGTGACAACCTGAGTAGCTACTGGCTTCCATAGTTTTCACTTCCCACGCTCTACTAGTTCCATGATTTTCTGAATTTTGTTTTTACAAAAACTTTTCAGACAAGCCAGTAGGCATCTAAGACTACAAGAATGTTTCTGCAGAAGAAAAGAGTTCCTTTAAGCACGTTTGTACAGAATGCGAAAATTTCATAGACCTTATAGTAAGTGCCTTGTGTTAAATTCAAAAAACTGTCTATGGGATCTGTCCAAGAAATCTTAAAATTATCTTTGGATTTAGTTCTGGGACATGCAACAATAATTTAACTTGATTTTTGACCCACTGGCCTGAAAGCTCAACAATTGGACTCATATTGATACACTTGCATGGACTGACAATCAGAATTTTGATAGTCAGTCCTTTCCTTGTATTGCCTTTCCTCCTCTCCTTTTATTACCTTTAATTTCCTTCTCCTCTACCTAAACTCTGAAAGCAATCTTTTGTTAAAATAGGTAATGACCAGATGACCAGGAAGACATGTCTTAGCACTCAGATGGTCATCTAGTCCAAGGGCACTCTAGTCTGGCTGCCTCTAAAACCTGATTTAAATCTCTTGGTATTCGTAGTACTAGAGCTTAGTCACACCTGTATCTTGTAACACCACCATTTAAATTATTTTATGTTAACAGTAGTATTATACAGCTCTTTTAGTGGAGCTATCACACCTTGTAATATGTGGAACTTCTCTGCAATTTAATGAAAAGCAAGTTTGAAGTTTCAACAATTGTCATTTTCTGAGAAAAGTAAATATTTTGTCAAAACTTTATCCATCATCTCAGCCCATGACAAGACACTTCAAAGCTCCCTTTCGTGTTTCTCTTGATGTTAACTGCTGGTGAGAACAGTGGGATTTGTGCAAACGCTTGTGGTGTGATGGCACTGGTTCACTACAGACGATGTGGCTGGTTGGGTGAGCAGTGACATTGGCTTGGAGGGAAAACGCGCCTGTGCTTTCACAGCCACAAGCCAAAATGGCATTCAGTCGAACAACTCAGAAGAAAAATGAAAGCAAGGAAAAATTGCAGGTGGAATGAGGCATAATGCAAAAAGTAAGACATCTGTATTTCTGGGCTCACCCAGTCTAGCAAGTATTACTCATTTGTGACAGAATCCATGTAGAAGCTGAGGAGGTGAAAAGACCAGAAAATACATACTGTATGTGTCTATGTTTGCACCGTTCAGTGTCGTTCCAGTACAACAGACGTGGTAATGGGCCGTATACTTATGTCCTCCATAGCCCTGCTCCCAGCAAAATAAATGCCATCCTTTAAGTAATCCAAACATTTATACTGTAGGTCCTTGGTAAGGATACAACAGGAGTTTAGTGCTTTAATGAACGTTTTGAGCTTTTGAATGCAGAATTTCTTCAAACATTTTAAAGTAAAGATAATTGTTTTCTTATGCCTCAGACCATTAGTTAGCCTTTTAAAAAAAATCATCTCTTCTAGATTAATTTATTTCACGTTGCACAAAATGTGGGAAATGTCACCGAGAAAAATATCTGTTAATGAAATCAGCTATTTCATCACATCAAGAATCCCCTGCTTTCTCTGCTGTTTATTAATGCTTTTCTTTTCTAAGCTTTGGCTTCTCCCAGAGTCATTATCAATGCCTTGAGAAGCTGTCTTGTAGCAGAAGGACCCACCTGCCTGGGCTCTCTGGTCTCCCCCCAAAGGCCACAGAAGCAACTTGGGGCTCTCAAGTCTTGTTGTTTTTCCAGGTAGGAAATGGGTTAGGATTAGTAACCGTTATGCAGCTCTGGAAAAGCAACGGATAAAAAATCCTTCTTAAATAGACTAGTAATCAAAGGGAAAAGAAAAAAATCAACAACTTACAGGGATGGATAAAGCCTGGCAAAGACTTTTTCTGTCAGCAGACACGCTTTCAACTCGGATGCTACAAAGGACCCTCTAGTTTGAACTGTCAGAGTAATGGATCAAACCGTCCAGCCAGAAGGAAGAAAGGAAACAGTGGGACGCACGGAAGAGCAGATTTAGGCAGGAACGGAATTGTGAAGATGCATCAGTGAAATGTGGTAACTTAAAAAGGGATTGCCTAGAGAAGGAAAATAGAGGTAACCAGGTAGCATCATGGCAAAATCCTCCATAATCCTCTGTGCTTCCTCATGTCCTGGAAGTAAGGGTGGGCACTGCTTATTATATGGTAAAGGCAGAAGATCATGTTTTCTATCCCTTTTTTATAATCTTGTGGTGACAGGCAGGGACTTCGAGTATGTGTCACAGTCCTGAGGGCACTCATGTCCCTGCCCACCCCACCGGAGCCTCCCCACACCCTGCCCATGGCCCAGGACCCCATTTCACCCGGCCCAGGGTCTCCAGCCCTGCCACACAGTCCTGCCTGAACAAGAAAATGAGGGCTTTTCTTGGTTCACTGAATGAATGGAACAACTCCCCTAGGCTTCGAGGGAGCCAGGACGCGGTCCATGGCACAGTTGCGGTCATCTACTGTATGGTGTAGCAGGTGATCAATTTAGCTCAAAACTAATGAGGTTTTTGAGCATCTTGTTTCCATAATGCATCCTCATTTTTTTAAAGATGTTCTCTTGAAACAGACACAGCCTCTAGCATTTATTAAAAATGTTTTTCCAGTTAATCTCCAGTCCATAACATTGCCAATACTCTCAAAGATGATCCAATATATATTAGTTGTCTTCTTGGTATGACATGGTAGAGGAGTTTTGTAATTTCTCCTGTAATATACCCAAAAGGGGTATGTTTTTCACTGCTGATTGAAATGCTCCCTGAGTGCCAGAAATGCACTCATCAGCATTTCAAGTGATGTATTTATCTGAAGTAGTTTCCTTCTGATAATTTCATTTGATGAATAGAAAATGCAGCTTTCAAATCGCTGTAAATCAAGACAAGAATTTTTGGAGAATGTTTATAAAAGCAAGATTGGGTCAGATATACTAGCCTTGGTTGCTAGTGGATGTTTTATTTTCTTTTGATGTTGCCACCTTACAGCAGCCCATTCAAATCCAACATCAACTTATTACAGTTCACTACTCAGCAAAAAATACAGCTGTGTTGCTTGTGTGAGGGATATGGCCATATAATTCAGCTGGCTTCAGCACACAGGGACCTACATCAAGATTATATGAAGGCACAACTCTCTCAAAGCTTTTACCACTAAATTGTCAGCAAGAGGGTTCTGTTTTGTATTTTTTTTGCCACTGGGAGCCAATTATTTGAACGAAGCTCAGTCTCTCTCCCTCCCCATGCTCTCAGTGTTTTGCTCTCTCTCCCGCCCATTGCTTCTGCTGTGCTGCATCTCAAAAACCAGCTTCCAGCATTCACCACAGACTTTATTATCCTAAAAGGAGGGAAAATAAACATTTTAGCTTATATATTTGATATGTGCAGATAAATCTGTGAACTAATTTGAAGTTTCCAGCAAAAAGAAAATGCTTAGGATGGATAATGAGCAACTGAAGACAGTAATCGTACAATATTAAGCTGGAAATCTGAATTTACAGCCTAGCTTTCTGTAAACACAATTACTGAGATATGCAGGTTGATTTTATTAACTTCCAAAAACCCCAAGGCAGATGAAAACAAAAAGTAAGTGCCATAAATTATTCTAGGAATTTTTTCATTTAAAATGACATAAAAACCCAAGGAGGACCCAGCAACTACTGATAAACTAAACTGTACTTAGAAAATTTTACAGTGCTCTTGCTAGTTGCTCTGTCAAAATACATTTCAAGTTGCCAGGAAAGACAGCCGTTACCCCTCCCACATGCTCTGCTGTGTCTTCATGTGCTGAAAACCAAAGGAAAAGGTTTCCTGAATTTTCCTTGAATAGAAAGAGCTTCCATAGCAGCACTGTAGAGAAATCAGAGGAGCCCACTGAACTGACGCTTTTCATTATGAATTATTCTCTCTCCAGCCTAGCCCTATGCTAAAATTATGCCATTTGTTTTCACCACCAACTCAACCACGGGCAGGATGCCATATACACAGTCTGTCTGTCTGTCTGCAGTGAGGCATGTTTGTGCTGTGCTTTTACATACAGCATTTCAACGCTGCCTTACCACAGGCTGCTAGATGCGGCTGTGATGCCAGCCCAAGGGTTTGCATTGCTCTCTCTGTCTCTGCCAGCTGCCCTGGGGCTCTCCCACAGCAGATCGGAGAAGGGAGACCATTGCCTGCATCCCTTTGTGATCAGTGGCTGGTTGGACCTCGGGGCAGGTTGGACTCTTGGCAGTGTCTGCCGTCCCATCAGCCTTCCCAGCCCACCTCCATGTACATGCAACACAGCATCATCTGAATGGGACTTTTGCACTTCAGGATACAACCCCTTCCAAAAATGCAACCATTTCATGCTGGAGAGCCAGGCAAGGGCTGGGCAATCCCATCGGTGCCAGCAGTGCCTCTAGTTAGCGAAGGATGCCAGCGCCGTGGGTCTGCCACCGTGAGCTGCCCATACACATCGCCAGCTCCTATCCCACTTCCCCTCATGGACCAGAGCAGCGCTAGTGACTGCGTAAAATTAGGGATGCCAGAAAGGCATAGTTAGTTAGAGAAGCATCTGGTAATTCACTAGAAACATTCATGCACACGAAAAAGCATTGTTTACTGCTGCAAACCCTTCTGTGGGTCTGCGTTCTTGCTATGCACTGGCAGTTCCTTCATGAGCCTGGAAATAATTCGTGGGGTTATTTCTGGTAATGTCCCATTGTCTTATTATGCCAAGATTAAATGGGATAACAGATGCAGTAATTAAAAATGAAAAAGTGACAGTTATTTTTGGCTCAAATAGTTACTATTAACTGACATGGTAGATGGGTTTTTAAAGCCAAAAATATGTGCAATAGCAGTCAGAATAGCTGTTATTTCCCTGCTGTTTATGAAAGGCTTATGAATCATGGCCTGCACCCGGCCAATTGCATACCTTTCTTTCAGATGCTGTTTAAATTACATTTCATTTAAATGAAGAGATTGAACTAAGGAAATATCTGAGGGTTTTTTCAGGCTTTGTCTGGCATCAAAAATCAGATGTCTGTGTATCTTGATTTCCAGAAGAACATATGAGACTAACTAATAAAGCAAAATAAACAGGAGATGTACCCCATGCTGACCTGTAAAAAGACCGCGTTGCACGATTCTGCATATCTAAAGGCAAATGAGATCGGTATGAATACGCCATTTGCCGCCTTTATTTCTAAAGCATGCACTCATTTTGAAGTCTTAGTTACTGTTCAAAAAATTGCGTCAGAGAAACAAGCTGTGAAGAACAGGTGAATACTAACCAAGAAACACAGAAAACAAGAAATAACAATGCCTCACACTCCTCATATTAAAAAAAAAAAAATCACAGTCAGGGTGGTGTCTTACTACTAGTTAGCCCTGTGACTCACTTCTCATCTAGCGTATTGGGATCTGATCACAGTCCTTCATTGGTAAGATTCTTGGAGATTTTCAGAGATGAGCACACTGCCAGTACTCAACATATAGTAAGTAACAAAATCTGTTGTTTCTTTCAGTGCACAGAGCTGCTTTGTCTTTTTCTTTGTGTATGATCTAACAGAACCTGGAAGACGTGCAGACCTTTTTGTAGATTGCAAGCTTGCCAGTTGGGTATCCTACAATCTGCTTTATCAGTGCTTACTCAGATACTTACCTACCCACAATAGCAACAACATTGTGTATGTGTGCATATATATATATAAAATATTTGTAATTATGTACCTCTCTATATATGCACACATATATAGTTAATTATTTTACAACTTTAAAAGGAATTGCAAAGTTAAAAACTATTAAAAACTGTAACATTTTAAACTTAATAACTTAAATACATTAGACTTTAAACACAATTATTTACAATTCATATTATTTATAACTGTAGGACCAGGTCTATGCCACTTAGGTGCCTGAACTTAGATGCCGAATGTCTTCCTTTGGAGGCTATCAAAGACTTAGGTACTTACTTGATAAGGACTGATGCACTTGAGAGCAGCAAATGAAATGTGCTCAGAATCGTCCTCTGCCTTTGATGTCAACTGATTGGCATCAAGAGACAAGCGCTGACTCTCCATCAGCCACATTCCTTAACCTGCTGGCTCTGCTTTGGGCCACTCTGCCAGCTCTTTCCTGGACAACCTGGACAACCTGGACATGGTTGCTGGATAATTCCCTGCAGGGCCAGCTTCCTGGTGGCAAAGTCAACAAGACTGCAGCAGGTCTGACTCCCACTACCCTTCTCTCTTCTCCAGTGGTATCTGTGTGGAATTTGCATCCTCAAATGTCCTGCATGTCTCATGGCATCCCCAGAGCATGCAATAACTGTTGATGGTGCTGGGATATAGCAACGCATGTGTGGCAGGCAGCAGCACAACCCTCACGTTATTTCAGAGCCTTTGAACTGAAAAAAACACAAACACAAAAGAATAGTGATGTTTTAGGTCCACAGGTGCATGAGACTGGGTCCAGCAGAGACGCGGGGCTTGGAGTGACATGGAGCTGATCTGGCCCCAGAAGGACCTGGCCCAAGGCAAATGAATTGAGATTATCTGCGTTGCCTGGCTTCAGAGCCAGGAATCAGACCCGCTTGCATTTAGCAATTGCAGTGGGTTGACCCTGTCTGGATGCCAAGTGCCCACCAAAGCCACTCTATCACTCCCCTCCTCAGCTGGACAGGGGAGAGAAAATATAACAAAAGGCTCGTGGGTCGAGATAAGGACAGGGAGATCACTCAGCAATTACTGTCATGGGCAAAACAGACTCAACTTGGGGAAATGAGCTTAATTTATTACCAATCAAATCAGAGTAGGATAATGAGAAATAAAGCCAAATCTTAACACCACCTTCCCCCCACCCCTCCCTTCTTCCCAGGCTCAACTTCACTCCCGAATTCTCTACCTCCTCTCCCCCAGCGGCGCAGGGGACAGGGAATGGGGGTTGCGGTCAGTTCATCATATGCTGTCTCTGCCGCTCCTTCCTCCTCAGGGGGAGGACTCCTCACACTGTTCCCCTGCTCCAGCGTGGGGTCCCTCCCAGGGGAGACAGTTCTCCATGAACTTCTCCAACGTGGGTCCTTCCCACAGGCTGCAGTTCTTCACGAACTGCTCCAGTATGGGTCCCTTCCATGGGGTGCAGTCCTTCAGGAGCAGACTGCTCCAGCATGGGTCCCCCACGGGGTCACAAGTCCTGCCAGCAAACCTGCTCCAGTGTGGGGTCCTCTCTCCACGGGGCCACAGGTCCTGCCAGGAGCCTGCTCCAGTGTGGGCTGCCCACAAGGTCACAGCCTCCTTTGGGTACATCCACCTGCTCTGGTGTGGGGTCCTCCACGAGCTGCAGGTGGATATCTGCTCCACCATTAACCTCCACGGGCTGCAGGGGGACAGCCTGCCTCACCGTTGTCTTCACCAGGGGCTGGAGGGGAATCTCTGCTCTGGCACCTGGAGCACCTCCTCCCCCTCCTTCTTCACTGACCTTGGTGTCTGCAGAGCTGTTCCTCTCACATGTTCTCACTCTCTCCAGCTGCTGTTGTGCAGGTTTTTTCCCCCCTTCTTAAATATGTTATCCCAGAGGGGCTACCACCGTCACCGATTGGCTTGGCCCTGGCCAGCAGCAGGTCCATCTTGGAGCCAGCTGGCATTGGCTCTATCGGAGATAGGGGAAGCTTCTAGCAGCTTCTCACAGAAGCCACCCCTGTAGCCCCCCTGCTCCCAAAACCTTGCCATGCAATCCCAATACAGCAATACAGACATGCCCTTGCAGCTTCTGAAGCTTGAATGGGGTGGGATGAATCCCACCTCATGTCTCTAAATGTTATTGACAACCCTCTCTCTTCCCAGCCCCAGACATTTGCCAACCAGGCTGAACCCACCCAGAAGAATCTGCATGCTGAGACTGATTGGCACTCACATAATTTTAACTTACCTAAAATCAAGTTAAATTCATCAGGATCAGCTCCAGTACTGATGAGGTCCAAATGTGGCTGCTGGTTGGTAAAACAGGTAGGCAACGACCAGTAACTTTAACTTTCACCTTAATCCTCCCTTGGAAGAATGGATAACCTCTTGTATCTGGTGCTATTCCTCCACCCAGACAACTGCTGTGAACCTTTACCATCTTGTACAGTATAATAGCCCTTAAATTTCTGTTTCCTTAAACTGCCTTAAAAAAGTTGTCAAATGTGTGGTGAAAACCACTTCAGAATTTATAGCTGCAACATCAGAGTTAATTTGTATTCCCATAAGATCGGTACTGAGAATGTACTTGTTTTGCTTGTTAGCATTATGTGGGAGAAACCTGTCTCTTCTTATCGACCCATCATTTCCAGAGCCTTGTATTAACATATATCAGTAGTAACTGCACCAAATTTGTTCTCACTTAAAATGAGAGCAAGAGAATTCAGTTCTGCTTCTTACACACTCCTAAATATAGCCCTAGAAAGAAAAACAATGGGGAAAAAAAACCCTGTTAAGGCATATCCTACGACTAGGGACATTCCTTAGCTATAAGGACTTGGCCAAGGACTGTATTTCTCTGAGCTCATTTGCACTGACTGCACATAAAGGAATCCTCACTGCAAGCCCTGGATAACTTATTAGCTTTAAAAAAAGGTAATCATGATATTAATTTATCCCCTTCGTCTATAATGCCAGGTAATGTATTTTGGCAAGCATCACTTATAGCTAGAGTTATTCTCCCTGGGTAGCTGCAAATGACTCCTCTTCATCCAAATATGTCTTGCCTGTATGCACAGAGAAGCACAGGCTATCTTCCAACTTTAATCAATATTGCGATCAACACTGAATCAATTAAAGCATATTTGCTTGGCATTTCAGATGATGAAGTAATGCTCTTCCCCAACTCCAGAAAGACACCAGCGAGCTGCAGTAGGTAGCTGGGAAGATCAGACCGGACAGCCCCTCCCTGGAGGGGTTGGGGTCATTTCATCACGTGCTCGAGCACGGTGGACGATGCCCATTTTGGCTGGCAGAGGACCAGGTGATGCGGGTGAAAGCTTTCCTGGCACTGACATGCGGAGAACTGCAGCACTACAGATTTTTCCTTGGGGAGAGATGCGGGCAGGCGACAGAGATTTGTTGCAACGCCTTTGCAGCCTCCTCTGGGGGAGACCTGACACAGACGAAGCCCTTGACTCCCCTGGTCGTCCTCTGTTCTCACAGCTCTGCTGGGGTAGAGGTGGTGCTTCTGCTCCTGCAGCAGCTGCTTCTCCTGCCCATGCTTTGGCAGGGCCACTTGACTTAATTTTAAATATTTATTGGACATTCGGTCTAATACCCATTACTTGAGAAGTGTCATATGATGGGTATAAAAGCAAAAGCCAAGTTTTCTGCAAGAGGCTGGCCTACAAAAAAGCAATCTCTGACTGTATGTTGCTGGGAACACACATCTCCGGCTGTACTTCAGGTGTTGCCCTCAGAGTGACATTTCTGCAGTGCTTTTCTCTAAGTAAGGTTTATTCTTCAGAACCTGCAGAGCAGCTCTGCTAGATTAGCCTTGAGAAGTAGACACTAAATGAGAATTTATTCTCAATAAACTTTTGAAAATTTTATATCTGGACTGAACACTTGTGACACAAGAACAAATATTCGATACCTCCTACAGGACTAATTGGAGAAGCCCAGTTAGAAAGTGTGCATAGAAATCAATCATTTCCAATTCTACATGAATGCTCACATAAATTCTGTGCTCTACAAAATCAGGGGAGTGAGCACATTTGTTACCATTAGCTCTGCAATATTATCTAGAGAAGTTGGGATGATTGTGCCAGAGCAATAGCTTCCAGCTCAAAATGCAGATCACACACCACGGATTTTATTTATGTCCTTTATCCCCACTTCCTCACAAACAGCAGGACTGGATGGACAAAATGTTAAAAAGAAGTATCGGAAATCTCTGGAAGGCTTAGGAGAGCAGCTAGTGTCTTTTGCCTGGAAATCCTCTCATGCCTATGTTTCAGCATTTGAATGTTATTTTTTTAAAAGTGTCTGAAGTCCAATTTTCAGGTCTAAATGGCTGAAGGAGGTTACTCTACAGCTGTACTAATAGCATGCACTAAACAAGTACCAAAGTGTGTGCAGCAAAAGGGAGTAGAGAAGCATTTCAGTGTCATACGGTGAAGGACTGTCTGGCACCTGACATTTCTATCTCAACTATCTGTCCCACGCTCTACAGCTCACCTTCAACACCCACCTTACAGAGGAAAAAAAAGTGACCCTGAGAATTTAAACAAAACAGCCACAGCTTGATTTTCTACTGTTTTGTACGCCTTGCGATGATTTATGGCTCTCTAGAAGGAGAGCAAAGTTGCTCTTAAATGTGACCTGCCTTGAGAATAAGCAGTTTTCACTGATTTTTGTTTCCCTGGTGTAAAATGTAAATCACTGCACGACCTGCAAGGCAAGCTCTCCTAGAAGACATGTCCTCACTTTCTGCTGTTCTGTTTTAAACCCATTTCACAGTTTAATTTCCAGCCAGTGCCACTGAGAAGAGCAGAAGGGGAGGTGGCTCGTAGGCACTTCTCCATGCTGTGCTGGCTTGGGGCCAGGTAGCAGCTCCAAGTTAAATCAGGGGTAGGACCGGTGGAGATGAGCAGCATCACAGGGAGCTGAACCACATTTGTGTGCCACGGGCCGTCCCCAGCTCCTGATGGGCACACAGCACTTTGCCAGGCACTCAAAGGTACACATTTCAGCTGTTTGTGCCCCCTGAAAACACAAATTATAATGATGTTGTTTGAAGACGTCTGTGTCTCTAGACGTTGCCTACATAGCTTTTCCTATAATTATAGATTTGTAATTACATACTTAATGATGACACCCCCTCTGATCGTAAATATATTTGTACATAATAGCACTTAGGTATTACATATTTACTAATCAAAAAGAAATTCTTACTGCAAGTGAAGAATTACAAAATAATTATACCATACCTTTAATTATACCATAAATAATCTGGATCATTTCCCAAGAAAGCATATTAGAGCTCTGGTAAGGCACTTACCCTGGGTGCCTGCAATGGTATGCATTGCATGCTTACCATGCCAGTGGAAGAAATCCAAAATGTTAAAGTTTTCATTACTACTGCCTCTGAAGTAACTGCAGTGCACTTAAAATAGATGTACAATTCATGAAAATGAATCATTAAAAGGGATTGAGTTGAATTGTGCCTGGCAGATGTTGTCACAAACATTGCTGAAATACTTAAACACTTCTTCCAGCAAGCGACGATAGGATGCTCGGCATCATAATTTTCCCATAGCCAGAGAAGTAATGCTTTTCATCCTAATGCAAGAAGGGCTTCATAAGAAACCTTGTGGAGCTCTACTGCACAGTTACGATGGTGCTCGTTCCTCACCTGTTGGATAGCTCTTGGGCAAGGCTACAGCATCCTACCCACAGTGGTCCCACACCTCGGCCCTGGAAACACTGGAGGTTGCAGGCAGAAGGATGCAGAGGTCCCACCTGGAAGCTGCGTCGGCAGCAGCTGACACTGGTCTGGGCTGAGCTGTGCTCCTTCCCCGGGCTCTGTGTGCAGCCCTCCCTGCTCACCCCGCTGAGCTGCTGCATGGGGCTCATCGGCCTCTCTGATCTAGCAGGGTTTTGGTGGGGTTAATTTTTGGTGGGGTTAATTTTTAGCCACACAAACCTGAGTGGGGCAGAGAAGGAGGAAATCCTGGACAAGAGCAGTCAAGCACTGGGTTGGTTTAAGCTGGCCAATGCCCTGAAAATAAGGTTTTGAAACACATGATATCTTTCTGTGTCATTCCTGCTGAAGAACTGGGTCAACCCCAGAAGTGCTTTGGGAAGTATTGTATTTGCATGGTCTGCGATGGCTGGTTTGCATTGTCTCTTTGGGTGCAGACATTTTTGTTAAGAGGACTTGATCATAGCCAGGTGTCGTGGTTTAGCCCCAGTCGGCAACTAAGCACCACGCAGCCGCTCGCTCACCCTCCCCCTCCCCGGTGGGATGGGGGAGAGAATCGGAAGGGCAAGAGTAAGAAAACCCACGGGTTGAGATAAGAACAGTTTAATAATTGAAATAAAATAATAATAATAGTAATAATAATAATAATGATAATAATAATAATAATAATTGTAATGAAAAGGAGAACGAGAGAGACAAACAAGACCCAGGGAAAAGAAAACAAGTGATGCAACTGCTCACCACCCGCCGACCGACACCCAGCCAGTCCCCGAGCAGCGATCGCTGCCCCCCGGCTAACTCCCCTCGGTTTATATACTGAGCATGACGTCATATGGTATGGAATAGCCCTTTGGTCAATTTGGATCAACTATCTTGGGCTGTGCCCCATCCCAACTTCTTGTGCACCTGGCAGAGCATGGGAAGCTAAAAAGAAAGTCCTTGACTAGTCTAAGCACTACTTAGCAACAACTAAAACATCAGTGTGTTATCAGCATTCTTCTCATACTAAATCCAAAACACAGCACTATGCCAGCTACTAGGAAGAAAAGTAACTCTAACTCAGCTGAAACCAGGACACCAGGTCTACAAGGTCTCCAAGACATTGCTGTGAGTTTGATTGAACCCCATCTTGTGTGAATTTGTTTTGGTGTTTAAATATGGCAGGTCCACACCAGACTTTTCTTCAAGTCACACATGGTAGATGCCCAGCCATCTTCCTGTGATCCAGGGAAAGCAGACTGATGGGTAATTCCACTCACATGATACAAAAAATCGTTTTTCACTTGTCTGTTAATATTTCCCCAATTAAGACTCATGTATGTAGGGGTGAATCTATATTGGCAGGAAAACATCTTGTTTTGAGGCTCATTTTAACTTCTGGAGGAAAAGGGCCTTATCAGGTTCTTCAGCAATTGAACACAGTATGCTATCTCCCAGCTTATCTAGGATTTGAATAAGATCCATGCTAACTGCTGATGACTTCAAAGCACACAGCACCTAAACATACTTTGACAGATGATTTTTGTCTGTGTGTAACTGAAAAGACTACACCCTGGCAGAGGATATCAGTTATTTTAGCCGAGCTAATGAGCTTAGTCTTCTTTCTGTACTGCTGAAATAATACAGAAGAAGTGTCTGCCTGAAGGAAGCATATGATCAAATCTTGCTTCAGCTCTGAGCACCGAGGAGCTAACTCACTCCGATCTCGTACGTGGAGGTTCCCTCACCACCTGTGGGGTCTGCCCGGAGGCCGGGCTGTTTGCTGCTCTCAGTTGAGCTGTCAGCACCCGGTGATCTACGGCAGGCTGGTCAGCTGGCCAGGGAAAGAGTAACTGGTTGGGTAACCTGGAACATTCCTCCTTGCATCATCCATGCATGGTGGGGAGCAGACCTCCAAACTGAGCAGATGTCTTATGACAGATATCCTTCGTGGCTGAATCCCACTGTGTTCATGTAACGTCAAAGATGGAACTATTCTTGTTATGAGATCAATCATTCCTTCTACCTCTGGGTTAGTAAGCTTTCTCCTGACTAGGAACCACTCCTCATTCGGCATTTTCTATTTCAGCACATTCAGAAACCAAATGACCCATTTTGCAGTATTTTACACTATTAATTTTGTCCTCTTCGTTTCTGGGGCACAAATGGTAACAGCTGGAGTGGTGAGGAGATTCTGCAGCCACAGCCTCTCTGCAGCACACCATCGCTAAGCAGAGCTATCAGTGCTTCACAAAGCCTTTGCACTTTGCTTTTCCTTCTGATGAAAGGTCTGTTCTGTTTCCTGGGTTATGAATCCCTGCAGAGCCTGGCTCAGTAGCTCCCTAAAGCTTTCTCCTTTCTCAGAGTTACTGCTGCTGTGCTCTTTTTATATAACACCACCCAAAAGTTATTTTTTTCTGCATGAGCACGTAGTGATGTTTCTAGTTCCTCTGAACCTGTGGCCCATCACCCCTCGCCATGGTTTCACTAACATCCATCAGCGTGGCATCGCTTTTGGAAAGCTATATGGTACCTGGCCTGGCAGCAGCTGTGTGAGCTGCCCAAATGAGGTGGGGCACGGGGCTCATTGCACGTGCACGTGGCTGATTGCCATGGCTGGTGGTGGGGTATTGTGCTGGTTTCGGCTGGGATAGAGTTAATTTTCTTCCTAGTAGCTGGCACAGTGCTGTGGTTTGGATTTAGGATGAGAAGAATGCTGATAACACACTGATGTTTCAGTTGTTGCTAAGCGGTGCTTACACCAGTCAAGGGCTTTTTCAGCTTCCCATGCTCTGCCAGGTGCACAAGAAGCTGGGAGGGGGCACAGCCAGGACAGCTGACCCAAACTGGCCAAAGGGCTATTCCATACCATATGATGTCATGCTCAGTATATAAACGGGGGGGAGTTGGCCAGAGGGCAGCGATCGCTGCTCAGGGACGGGCTGGGCATCGGTCGGCAGGTGGTGAGCAATTGCATCGTGCATCACTTGTTTTGTATATTATTATTATTATTACTTTTTCTTCCTCTGCTGTTCTATTAAACTGTCTTTATCTCAACCCACAAATTTTACTTTTTTTTTTTCCGATTCTCTCCCCCATCCCGCTGGGAGGGGGAGAATGAGCAAACGGCTGTGTGGTGCTTAGCTGCCTGCCAGGTTAAACCACAACAGGTTTGTCTCTGGGTAAACCCAAGTCCCCTGGGTAAACCCACATCTAACGGGGCAGCCAAGACTTATCAGTAAAGCAGCATTTGGTTTCTCTCTTCTTAGCTATGGCACGTCTTGCCTGAAGCCCCTTCTGAAGGTGAGAAGGAGAAACTGTGGTAGACTGAGAGCATTTTTAGAAGAATAAGAAAACAGGAGACTGCAAAATGGCTTTTTTGTCCTACTGTGGAGCACACATTAACCTCATTTAAGAATGCAAGTGCTGCATGTGTCGTGTATGCTAGTACGGCTTTGCCTTTTAACTGAGAGGCCTTCTTTCCTGCAAAGCTGGCAGTAGGGATGTCTGTTGAAGGATTGGTTGGTGTCCTGAGCCTAAGCAACCCATCTATTTATATAAAAGATTGAAAAGTTCTTCTCATTATTGGAGCTCTGTAACTGAGTTCCCCAGAGAAAAAATGAATCAGAGAGCACTTGTATTTTCCTGAGCATAACAAATAATGAAGCTTTCAGGAGACAGCTTTTTTTTTCAGGAAAGGAGCCATATTTTTAATAATTTTAGGCAAGAAAAAGCATGAAAGTGTTTGAGATTTCAAAGTCACTCCTGAAGGAATAACTAGCTCTTCAGAGGGCTGGAACGCAAGGCAGCACCCTGGGGAATATCCTGGTTTCAGAAACACTGGCGTTGGTTGCTGTTACCAGCGTTACAAAGAGCCCTAAAACATTGCTCCTGTGCCCTATGTAAAGGCACATCAAGTTTTGCTCTCCAATTCAGAGTCCTCACTAATCACTACAAATTAATAATACCCCAATTTCCTTTCCACGTGAGGGTGAATTTGAGATTCTTTACAATTTGATAAGAAAACTAACATCACTGTTTTAAAATTGCCCCGTAATTTGCTTCTGATGGCATTCGCCAGTATGTGAAAGCCCCAGCTCCAAATCCCTGCTCTCTCTTACCAAGTACTTGCTGAAGAAGCGACTTCTCCCTAGCAAGAGCACACGTGCGGCTCGGTCGGCGTTCAGCCACTAGCGCCAAGCGGACCAAACCCCGCCATGGGAAGGTGAAGGAGACCCATGGGCCGACCCGTGGAGAGCACATATTAGCCAAGTCTGTAAACAGTTCAGAGCGGGAACTGCTGTTTCATGACTTGCATTAAGCCTAGAATATAATTAACACTTAACAAATAGCGCTAATGATAACAATTGTACTCCTGCACTAATAACTTTATGCTTTCTTTACATCGAGTTGCACCATAGACCTTACCCTGGTTTTAAACCACGAATCCAGATCATTACAACACACAGAGAGGAATTATATCCTCCTACATAGTCTATGCCGCAAACAGCGACTGCCCGAGGTGCCTCGGTAACGGCATTGTGCGACGCACAAACGCCTTTGATCACCCCTGCGCTGCTCCCACAGTGTCTTGTTCAGACTTCTTAAAATAACTTCCCCAAATTATGAATCTTTGCATAAGAAATGATGTGTGTTTCAAAACACAATGAGGCACATTCTGCACAAATGTTCGTCGTGAAGCAGGGGTGGGACGCGGGTGCGAGAGGCAACTCAGCGGAGAACTTGCATTGTCTTTAAACAGCACAATTAAACTAAAACATTGTTCTTGTAAATAAAAAAGATTTGCTGTGTGGCCGCTGCCGTGGGAAGCTTTTGATGAAATATTTAGGAGAGTGCTTTCTGAATGTGGCTAATTTTCAGAAGGCATATTAAATTTTTATAGGGGCACTAATTTAATCATGGATGTTGAATGATTTTATTTTCATGTTGGACTTTAACAAGGCTGGATGAATGTGGGGTGGCTCAGCGAGCCTGTGCGTGCCAAGGGCTGCCTGAGTCATGGCTTTCAGAGAGCTGTTTCCCTCCATCGTGTCACCCTTAACGGGGCTCCGAGCCCTCGTGGCCGCTTCGCAGCTGAAACCGAGCACAGGGAAACCTGGCAATTATGAGGGGACTTCACAACCGGCGGCACAGCCTTTGGTTAAACCCTCATTAACCACCTCCGCCTGCCCCCAGCCCAATGTCTCCAGACACAGACAAATCTTGTTGAGGGAAAAAAAAGACAGAAAGCAGGGAGTGTGTTTCTGCAAGGCACCGGTTGTCACTTTTGTATTGCCAGGTTGTCCTCACACCCACCGAACCACCGCACCGCGGCGGGAACTGTGGCGGTGGGAGTTTGCAGGGACAGTCCGAGGTGCAGGAGCAGCACAGCCGATGCTGATGCCCCACACTGCTCCTACGCTTTCACCGCTGTGCTGCAGATCTGCTTCTCCAGCCTGGTCTAAAAGTTCAGGGAAGTTGAAAAAATTTTCTTTTTAAATTGCAAAGGAGACAGAGCGATGTGGGGTGATGTGCGTAACGAGCCATTTAGAAGATGGTACACTGGACCCAATTTCTTCTGATCAAATGGAGCCTACATGGAAAATTCAAGCATGTCGTATTTCTCCATCCAATGAACAATGACAACTTCATCGTGATCCGAAGTGAGTGGCTGGACCTCGACACAAGCCCGTCCCCCAAACGCGAGCCCCGGGGCAGCCTGTGCTGCACAGCTACCTGGCACTGTGGGCACAGAGGTAGCAAAACCCCATCCTTCCCTTTCCTCTGATCCCCTTCACCAGGTGGAGCACTTTTTTGGCAGCAGCAATGTTAACCGGGAGATGCAAACAGGCCTCAGCACTGCTCAGGGCATGCTGAAGCTGGCCTCCCTCCCACCCTGTCTTGCTCGGGGTCAGCCACCGTGGTGTGGGTGCAAAGCGGGGTCGCTCCCCGAGGGCTCTGCAGGAGAGCATCCTACAAGCACGGAGGACACCCTGCTCAGACCACCGGTGCTGACCGCTGGGCCCAGTTACACTGGGAAAGGGCACGAAACACCAGTATGGTGCTGGAAAGGGAGGGGGGAAATGCACTGCATCAGCTTTGGAGTCGCGGTTTTGCTGAGCAGCTGGGTGGTGGCCCTTCTGCATGCAGTGGGTTTCAGCGCTGCCTCAGTTGCGCTGGGAACACAAATATTTTGCTGTTGTGCCAGCGCCGAATCGGTTACAGCATATGGCAGCTCTGCTGGTGTGTTTTGACCAAAGAGACACCACTTGATGTCAGCATAAAGTAACTCATTATCAATCCATTCACCCAAACGCATATTTATGATCTTCAGAAATTATTACCATGATATTAAAATATATGTTTAAAGCATCATGATTAATGAATATGCACGGATTAAGATACAACCCAGACTTGGCCTTAAGTATTGGGAAAGTTTCTGATGTAATAAAGCTAAAAGCACAGTGTCAGGGACATATTACCTCGCCAGATGGCACAGTTTGTTAAAACAAACCAATGCGTTTCTAAAAGAGTGCCTTAATCTCCACTTGAAACAAATTTTAATTTAAAATGGAGGGACATTTGCATAAAAAGAGTTCAGAGAACAAATATTTCACAAGTTCACTGTTAGACAAAGGCAGTTCTGGTTTACGGCAATAGATGGTGGGAAAACATAAGCTAATTAAAATCATTCTCAACACTGGAATTTCAAGCGTAACATTGTTGGTGTGAGGGAATGAGATCGTTACGGAAAGCTTTCATCTGGCAGGTGACAGCCAGTACAGTCTGCGTTCAAGAGTCTTCAGCAAAACTCGGGTGCAGAGTTGTGTAAATAACAATTGATCTGATGGGAAACCAAACGTTTCGTTTTGGAGGACTGAATGCTTTAAGGATTTTTTGAAACCTTAGGTCACCCTTGGAGTGGAAATGCTGTTCTGTAATGAATACGCTGGAACAAAAAAATTGAAAAGAAACAAACCTGTTGTTTTTTAAGGTTTTAGTCTGATTAGGCCAATTTCTGCCTGAAAAAAGAATTAGCATGTCTTGATGAATTCACTACCTGACGTAAAAAGTTTCCTGGATCTCTGGCTGTCATGGAAGTAGGTGACAACTTCAAAGGTGGACATAGGCAGTTGGTCTGATTCACACCTGCAGTGTTAAATCCAGTTCCTTGGTTTTTTTTCTTTCTTTTACTAATCTGAGGCCAGATTAAAGAGACGTGGGTGCCTAAATCTTTGTTGCTGTAAGACCTAGGGGGGATCATGCTCCAAGGCTTGCTGTACCTCTGCCAGGAGGCATGGCTGCCTGCGCTGCCTGTGATGGCTGCACAGGGCTCCTTGAGAGTAACAGTACCTGCTCGGCTGGGGGCTGAAACCCCGCTCCTGCAGCATCTCCCACAGCCTTTCCAGGTGGTTGTCCAACAGAGAAACGGAGAAGAAGACAGAGACAATGTCTTCTCTTCCAAAAAGGGAGCAGAAGGTTGTTGTGATGCTGTTGGCCAACAACGTGATAGGCGTGGGAGAAGGTCTGGTCTCCAGCCTGCCCAGAACTTGTTGGTGTGTCACTTCTGTTCCGCTCCAATCTTTTGGCTTACAATGTGTGCAAAGTTTGCCTCTGACCTGCCCTCCCCCTGTTCTCATACAAAAGGTAAGAAACTCTCTTTTGCCCCATCTTTTTTTATTTCTTTCTGCCGTTTCCCCTGTCTGGTCTCCCTCGCTCCATCCTTCTGCTGCCCAGCTCTTCAGGCAAGAGCTGTCTTTTGACTGTTTCTGCCATGACTAGTACAGAGCCGCTCTGATTTTCATGGGAAACCTTTAGCACCTTCATATTACAGAAAAGAAAGAAGAGCGAGTGTTTTCTACCTTGTCGCTGAGAGGCGAACAACAAGAGACACGTACTTACAAGACGTTTTAATGCAGAGGCCTTTTTCACTGCATATGAATGGCAATATTTTTGTGCTCTCCACGAAGAAACGATGCACAGCAGGGTAATTCAGAGAGCTGGCGTTAGGCTCCCTATGCCTTCCTTATGGAAAGACACAGCTCCAAAGGGAAAACTGTGGTGACCGGGAGGATTCAGAAGAGCTTGACCAGTTGATAGATCCAGCAATAGGACGTGCAATGGGAAAAGATGAGGGGTGAAACTTTGACCTCATTGACAGGGGTCTCGCTGGGAGAGAGCAAACCCGAGCTTTGCTCTTGATTCCTCAATTAGTTCCTGACATTTTTTTAAAGGTGAAATATAAAACGCCTGAACAGCCTTGATGGCTGGGGCCAGAAACAATCAGAACTTCAGAGATAAATGGTATTTTGCAGATGAGCAAGATGTTGCCACTTATTGAATAACACAGGTAGCTTTTTACTGCAGCTCACCTCTAGGACCTCCTCTGTCCCCAGCACCTCAGCATCTTGGCTGTACACTACCCACCTTTCTTTTCATTTTTTGATATCTCCTACATATATTTAATATTTTTTCTTAAATATCTAATATAGGATTCAGAATCAGCACATCCATCTGCTGACCACACTTTGCTTCTTTGAGAAGTTATGCTCAGGGAGCGTTATTTTTTGGCCTGGACAACAGGCAGATATCCCAAACATCTGAACTTCCTGGGCATCATAAAATTCATCTATTTTGAAAAACAATGAAAGAAAAAGGAAAGCCTAAATCAAAGCAAGTACCAGCTGGTGGGTGCAAAGGTAGCTGATCAGTTGTCATCTCAAGCCCCCTTTTAGTCTGCTCACATCAGCAGTACAAGCTGTACCTGTTTAAATAAAACATGGGCAAGTATTCGCAGTCCAATGTATCCAATAAATTCACTTTCCCATCTTCTCAATAGCTCTTAGGAACATGACAAGGAAAAAAAACCCCACATATTAAGTGCTCTTTAAAATCAGCTAGAGTTTTAAAATCACTTCCTTCCCTCTCTCTTTTTATACATTCTCTACACACAAAAAAGCAAGACACAAAAAAATCAGAAAATAAATGACCAAAAATGTGAGATAAGGTAATAAGTGTATTCAGGAGCTCAGAATTATTTCAGAGAGCTGCTTTTCACTCCTATCAAATGCATTATGTATAAGTTTTAAGTCAATACTTTTTGCCAACACTGTGTTAAGCTAGAAAGCTGTCTGCTCTCCCTTTTAGCTGGACGCCAGGTAAATAAATAACTCACTGGCTTAAGCAAATGAAGTAAATAGTGTTTGTGGGCAGGTGTTTTTGTTCAGCATGTGGTATATAAGTGTTTATTAATGCTGTTAACTTTCAAAAATGTTGAGGTAAAGGAAGAGATTATAGCAAACGTACAGATTAAAACAGAAACATTTGTCAAAAACAACTGTGCATAAAAGCAAATAGTAAACAACTAGATGAGTTCACTGAAGCCAAATGCTTCCATTTAATAAATTAAATGCTTCACTAATCCTTCCTGACAGAAGTAATGCTTGGAATGGAGAACACATCCAAGAGAAAACGTTTATCTAAGTCACGTCCTGTGGGTCTTCCCTGGCAGCCCGGGGAGGAATGGCAGCTGCGCCCCGCTGCGGCCGGGCAAGGAGGGGTGTTAGGGAGGCAGCCCCCTCTGCTCCCGCTCCTGCAACCTCCACCTGCTGTCAAAGTGTTTGGGGCTGAGAACAGAGCAGCTGGAGGAGCTATCAGTTGTGTGGGTTGCCTTGATCGATGGCCTTCTTAGAGATGCTCCTGGTCCCTGTGTGCTGTGTACCGGCTGTGGTCCAGCTGCCAAAAATGTCCCCACGCTGTGTCCTACACCGACAGTAAGACACCCACTTGCCTCTGCGACACACAAAGCACATGGTGGTGGCAAATCCCCTTACTTCAAGTGAGCCATCCAGCATTGGGTGCATTTCTGAAGGAGCCCTCAGAGCTCTGTGATTAGCTGCGTGCCTCAGATTTGCCTTAAAAGAATGCATTTCTGTTCTCAGGGTTGGGAAGAAAAGCTTGGAATTAGGTCTTGAGTCTCCCAAGTGAGTTGCTTAGGTCTTGAGACACAGGTTGAATCCAATGCAATTGGATTCACCTTCTCTGAGATCTAAGCGGGATGGAGGTGACAGGCACAGGGCAGTATTTTGAAAGAAATCCGTCCACACGCAGTGCCTTTGTCTGAAGGTACGTCTCACAGCATGAGCCTCAGCTGTAGCACTTCTCTCGTGTTTGCTGTCCCTGTCCAACTCTGTAGCAGTGCTTAGAAGCAACGCCCTCCTCTTTCATTAGCAAACAACTTTACACAGCAGTGTCCTGGCCTCAGTAACTCAGGCCTCTTGGCTCGCCTATAGCAATGCAGCATCCCTCGTGTGAAGCCCAAAGCAATCCCTGCACACCACCTGGCACAGAAGGCTATGGCATGGCTTGCCACCATCATCCTTGAAATGCCTTCCATGGAATTTCTCATCAGCTTCCCAGTCTCTGTGCCTCTGGCTGCTCCATGGGGAAGCCCGTGTACCCACCAGATGAGCTAGAGGACCAGGATGAAGACCACAGACAGTGACCCTGCTCAACTGAGGCAGTCCATGGCAACAATGAAAGAACTCATCTGAGTGGCAAACTGTCCACAGAGTTTGCCTAGGGATCAGGGCCATCACAGACCTCAGTAAGGTGATCTATGAAGTCTTCTTTACCAGCACTTGGTGTCCTGGAGCCAAGGTCCCACCATCTGAACAGGGATGAAATCCTGCTGCAGATTCTCCCTGAGATGAGAGACGGGAGGTGCTCATCTCTCTCTGTTCTGCGTGGCCCTCGTCATAGCACCTTGTCTTCAAGACCATTGTCCCTCTGTCAAGTCAGATTGAAGTGAGCAGATGGTCTGGTAGTGTCTGGGGTGGGGAAATGACATGCATAAGCCCTGTGTTAAGAAAATCGAGCTTAAAATAAATAGGCTCAAAGCCAAGATACTCCTTTGCACACACTCCTTCCCTAGGGTAGAGGAGGAAAGTGCGGAGATGTGACAGGTGCCAGTCACTTTGCTTCGTGTATTTCTGGAAGGAGATTAGATACTGCAATGAGATGAACAAAGTAAGAACTTGAACTAAGTACTTATAAATACTTATGTTCTCTGCCTTCCTGGGAGATAGGGCGAGGGAGTACCGTAGGGAGAGATCTGGGATGAGAAACAGGCAAACACCTTCCCCTTTTCTCAGTATGGAAAACACAGGGTGTTTCCGTTCTGAGGATGCAAGATCAGCATTGAGTTGCTCTCCTGAATAAGGGAAGCTTTAGTAGGAAAAATGGGTAAAAATCTGGGACTGAAGAAGTACTGGGCTATTGGCTGAAAAACAGATCAGAGGAGCGTGTTCCAAGGAGCCAGCCCAACTGAGGAGCCCAGGAAAATTTTAAAAATTACAAAGGTAGAGAAAGAAAGAGGCTTTGAAAGATAGCTGTGATCCAGGTAGTGCATCCTGGGGAGAAGCTGGGGAGACGGAGATAAGGGCTGTGGCCATCCTGGGGACACAGGAGACCGAACCACCATCCTATCCTGCCACGGAGCCAATCGAGCTCCTGCTCACACTATGGTATGTTCTATGGTGTCTCGAAGCGAATACGGAAATGTCGGTAAAATGCTTTGTTTTTCTGCTGAAGGGAGCGTCGATAGATTGGCTGACTTCTTACACATTTCTGTACAGGGAAGTGGAGAGTCATACAGATTCCACTGGAAACCTTCGTGCCAAAAGTTGATCTTGCAGCACATGAGAGCTAATGCCGTATGGCAGCTGGTGTGTTGACCTGAGCTTGCAGTTTTTTGGTGCATGGTGAAGCGAACCGTGAGATGGCCAGTTCTGGAGCAACTGAGTTGCACTAACAGAAGCGCCTCTGGGCCTGGCAGCTACATTTTTTAGTTTCCTTTGTGCTGCAACATGCAAAAAGAATTTGCTTTGCCCTCTGATGTTTATCTTAATTTTGCATGTGTTCACAGCTCATAGGAGAAAATGACAAATTGAGAAAATATTTGTTTTCACAAAAGCCAAGAGACTATTACAGCAGACAGCCAGACAAACACAGTGTAAGTGCCAAAGCCTGAGCTTGTCTACGCTCTGTGCCATGTACATGTTCAGTTTTACCTGCCTAAAGGGTAATAGGAAATTCAGTCAATATGCTGCCTTAATCACTGTGGTTTCTCTGCACAAGGACTATCCATTGCATCCCATTGCAGGGTTCTGGAATGCCACCCAAAAGGGAGGCTGAAATCATCAAGCACATTTCATTTAGCCCTGCCAACTGAATCTAAACAAATTGAAAAATGACCTGCCTGCTAGACTTTGAGGCATACAGCAGAAAATAACTCTGAAATAGCCGCTTATGTTCACTGGAGAAAGATTTATTTCTGATCTCAGAGCTTGAGTTGCAGAGTTAAATAGAACCACCTGTAAACCATTACCTGCCATGCCCCACTGCCCCCATATGAAAAAACATGCCCAGGCATTGCCTGAAGTGGAGTTGGTCTAGTAAATGATCAGGAAAATGGAATGTTTTCTCTCAACAAACAGCAAATGAAAAGGAGCTGCTGCATCTGAAATGATGCTACCTTGTTTACCTGGAAGGTCCCAGCTTTTGACGAAAGGCTCACAACTCTGGGATTTGCTTTCTCTCCTCCTGTGGTGCAACATGAGTCACTTTGCCCCTCACTTCACACTGCAAGAAGGATTTTGGGGGGTTTTGGTTTTGCTTTTTTGTGGGAAGACAAGCTGACCTACTGTACAGTTGATTTGAAGGGGCTCTGCACTGATGAATAGCCAGAAGGGAGAAGGACCCTGTGTATTACTGCAGCTAATTGTCTTTTTACTTAATTATCATCTTTTTATTTAAGTATTTTTAAATTTTTGAATTTAATAATTGATTTTGATGCCATGAGATTATACATTTCATGGAAATCCAGAAAAAGCGGATCTTAAAAATGCCTGCATATAATATGAGTTATTTAGGCCCATGGTTTTATTACCAGCAACTGTCAGCATGGTCTCCATCCATGGAAAGTGTCAAGGTTCCCTGGTCCATGGCATCCTAGCTCTCCTAAACAAACACAATGCAGTGTATCTCGCCCGAAGGCATTTCTTTAGCTCCACTGGGACTTTACCCTGCTTTCCTAAGGAAACAAAGCCATCTGAGCATGCCCTCTTTCTTTCCCTCTCCTCTTTTCTCACAACTCCTGAGCCCATTAGATTGAGGGCTAGAAGCCTCAAAGGTCAGTGGTCCCTATGGATACTGTGAGAGCTGGTGGGGAGGTAAAGGATAGTGAAAGCCCTTTAGGGCTCCTACTTAGAAAAAAGCACAAAAAACTCCAGTATTACCCATTGCTTAGCAGCTCCTAGCCAACCAAGCAGTGAGTGCGAGGCCACAGCACCTGCTTCATTTCAGACGTTTTGTGTCCCACCAACTGGGAAGGCCATAGAGGACAAAGGGAGGAGTGGAAGTTACGGAAGGAAGGAGGTGTTTAGGGGAAAAATGATTTGTATTTGCAGGAAAATATGTTCTACTTGTTCAGCTGCACACAAATCTACTTTTTGGGATATGTTTTATTTTGATCTCTCTTTCTTCTCTGAGTCCTGCAGGCAGCAGTTGGTCCTTGGGAGATGTGATTACAAGGAGAAAGCACTTCAGTACCTATAGAGAATGTAGAAGTGAAAAAACACCTCCCAGGGTCTCACCCTGAGGTGAAAGGAAATGTAAAAGTACTGTTTCCACATCCACACTGGCTACTGGAAAAAAGAGCGCGGGTACGTGATCCTGCCCTGGGACTCCGTAAGCAGAAGGAAAATAATAAACCCTGAGGGGGGAGGTCAGGAGTGCCCAGTGCCTGGGAGCTGCATGGTTATCCACGGGGGACCGGTCTGCACAGTTGACACCGTGTGCCCCATCGTTTCACAGAAAGCTCCCCCGAGGGGCTGCCAGGGTGCTGGGTATGAAAGACAAGGTGTTGTTGTTGGCGTATCCTGCACCTCGGTGCTGCCATCAGTAGCTCTCCGTCACTCAATAGCCCTTCTGCTCTCCCCTGGGCCACTCTATTCCATTAGCAGTGTGTCAGGTGCTTGTTGCCACATACCTTTCTTTTTCTTCTGGCTTATATATAAGCCCTGTTGACCTTGATACCGGTGTGACACACAAACAAGTTACATAAAGACTCTCCAGGTGCATTTTCGCAGCTCACAGGTGCCCTGTAATTCATAGTCCAATATTTGAAGAGGGTGTCCGGGTTCAGCATTGGGTCAGATCTCCTTTGAGAAGATTAGAACTTACTATGCTGTGGCACCTATGCCTCGTTTTGATTTAGTCCTCTCTGCTGTCCTCCTAAACAAGAAACCATATATTTCTTGTTTGAATGCTTTGGTTTTGTTATGAGGCTTAGAAAAAAGCAAGACCCAAGGTGGTCAGCATGTGGGAACTGGGCACATGCCTCTTCCATTATGTTGTGCCACCAGGTGATAAGGGGGAAATTCAGGCATCGCAGTTACTCAACTCTCTTCACCACTGATTTCACTGCCAACTTTAAAAACTGCTTCTTTACTGTGGTATACAGTGAAATACCCTGTGTGCTATGTGAATTATTTCAAAAACCTTAGGATGTTTTCCACAATAAACTTGCATGTAGGTGGCAAAACACAGCCCAGTCTGAGTATGCTGAAGACTAGGCTGATCCTGTCCCTCTTCAGGGCTGTTCAGACTATGTGACTAAGCACAGAAAAAACAAAAATCAAGACGTGTTTCAGGGTGGGGTCAGGAAATGTTGATGCTTTTAGCGGCTCAGCTGGACCCGTAGCCTCACTAAACTGCCTTGAGCTCCTGAGGCTACTGAACCGCAGACCAAATGAACCATCGCAACAAGGCTCCTGTCGAGATGTGTTTATTTACTCAGGCATGCCTATAAATCATTAGAACAAAAAGCATGCACATGATTCATTCCCAGGTGCATTTCAGACGCGCGGTCCTGTTGAAGCAATACCAGCAATGCGTGGGCTGAACCCCCCCCATCCCTGTCCGCTCGAGCAGGAGCAGGTCTGATCCCTAGCAATGGGAAGTTGTTATGTGAATTTTACAGATCTGTGAGAATAAATTGATCTCAGTCGTTTCTCACCAGTTTTTCCCCAAACCAAAAGTGTTTTAATTATCTGAGTGTCAAGCAATCAAATGCTGTACCTCAGACACAGCTATTCCAGGAGATAATTAGAAGCACAGAGGAGCAAACAATATGCCACAGAAATGATCATCGCAGTGTGATCCGAAGGATAACTTTAGTAACGTAAGTGTTTCTTTGCTGGATGACTCACAGAAGGAAGCAGGGGCTGGAGCTGCTGAAAAAGGAGCCTGCTCCATGGGAACATGAGCGAAGGTCAAGGATCAACTGTGTAAAACCGACTTTTTGTTTGACGTTAATAATCTTAAGGAAATAGATGGAGTGAGAGCAAATGTCAGCTCCACTAATGACTATGTAACTCTGGGACCATATAGAAAAGCGATAGCCCAGCTCACACGCTGCTGGTGGAAAAAATGGGGAGAGGTGAGCTGAGAATTCAAGCCTTGCTTTAATGTTTTCTTTTGAGTTTCTCCATGAATTCTGATTTATCAAAGGGACGGGCAGCTCCCTTTGATATTTAACTCTCTCTGTCTATATAGCATATATATAGTATACATGCATTTTTGAGTATTGTTTTTCATCTGTGCGACTTAAGAAGCTTCCCAGAGCTGTACAAGAAACATCATCTCAGTGACTGATACTGTTACTTATTACATTTTTTAAAAGTATAATTATCTAATAGTTTTTATGTTAAGGTCCAACTGGCATGTTATAACATCTAATGCAAAACATAAACATGTTATAATAATATACATATTATATAAGAATACGTGTTAAATTGTTAAATTTTACACATATCACTCAGACCCACCTTACACATATTTTTTCAGTGGTTATTTCACAGTATCTTCTTTCAATAACAGATTGTCTAAGCCTCGTTCCTTCCGTCTCTTGCCAAAATAGCAGCAAGTTTAATTTTGTTTCTGCCCCAAATTGTGGCACAGCTGGCAGTGTGTAAACACCCAGCAGCCTGCTCTACATTTGTGACTGTGCTCCTTCTCTCCAGAATGGGGGTGCCAGCTCTGTAAATTCAGAGGCCAGGTCACATTCTGGCTGAAAATCAGATTATTAGGGGAGAAGAAGGTGCCATGTCATTCTGCTGTCAGTTATTTTGAATTTGGTGGCATTTATTTTTAAATGGAGGCTTGTTGGCTTTTCAAGATATGATCCAGCTCTGCTTTGCATTAATGAAGAGAATGTCGCTTCCCCAGACAGCCTGCTCCGGTGCTTTGCTGTCCTTGTGTTGGAAAGATTTCCTGATACCGACCCAAAACATCCCTTCCTCAGGGCAGGTCCATGGCTGCTTGTCCAACTCACAGGGAACATGAGGGTCCCGAATGGGAAGTCTCCGAGCTGAAGACAACTGGGGCCTGGAGAGTTTGGGAAAAGTATTTCTCATGTGCTTGCCCTGTTTCCTTACTTCCCCAGACATCCGCTTTGGTGCTGTCAGAGACACGATCCTGGGAGTCAAGGTTTTGGTCTGATGCAGTACAGATATTTTTAGGACACAAAATCCAGTTTATTGCATTCTTCTTCACAACAGTCTTTTCTGTCCTTGAGGAGTGTTACTAATGCTCCTCTCCTCCAGGCTACACAATTCCAATTATTTCAGTTTTCCTTTGCAGGAGAGGACCTCAGACCTCTCATCTCCATCCTCTGAACTCCCCTTCATCTGCACCCCGTCTTCCTGGGGGCACGTTACCCACAGCTGAACACAGGGCTGCAGCGGAGTCACTGGCAGCACTGGGGACCATGGAGGGGTTAATCCTTACGTCTTGCAGGCTAAGTGTCTGTCCAGCACAACTGACTCATGCTGCTCTCCGATTCACCCTGGACCCTTCTCTGCAGAGCTGTTACCCAGGCACTTGTTCCTATCCCATATCTGTGCAGCTGGTTATTCCCACCTACATGAAGGGAAGTGTGTCTGTACAAGGATGTCTATGGGTGCAACTGGTGCAAATCTACCTGAACTCTCAACAGCCTGATACAATCCAGGACTCTGCCAGGCAGGAAGGGTAGGTAGAGAGGGGATGAAGAAAGATAAAACGAGTGTGTTCCCCAAATTCAAAACTTGTTGGCAAGTCTCCCAGCATGCAATACAGGCTTTGTTTGTTGTTTTGGAATTTGTTCCTTCTTTTGTTTTTACAGTTTATCCTTTTGCATTTTTAATTTGACCTCACCTTGCAAATCCAGTTTTTCTCATACCAGTTGTGGATACTGCAAATCATCTGAACTTTGAGGTCTGAATTAGTAGATCTCCTGGATTTGAATATTGAAACCATAATGCTGACTCCTAAGACTGTACAAAAAAATAGGGAAAATCAACTAGGTGATTAAGGTTAATACCAAACTTAACCTTCATTTGAGCTGGAACATTTTTAAATGAAAGGGTAGAAAAATGCGTGTCCTTTCTATCAACAAGTGTAAAACAACTCCTACTCTTTGTCAGTGCTCGAGGATATGGGAATGAAGCGTGCTTGTGAATCTAGGGAGGAGACATTTTCATACTAGTAGCAAAGCATGTAATAAAAATGACAGGTTTGGCTGTTGGGGTGGTAGGAAAAACACAGATCTTGGGCATGAAGAAGAGAAGGAATCTGAAAATGCTTAAATGTCTGTGGTTGAGCCAACCTTGGAAAGACTGGAAAAGTGGTCCTGTGGCTACCTTGCGCTGTGTGCATTATTTGAATTGCCCAGTTCTCAGTTTAGGCTGACCAGTGTGAGTATTTTTTGTGCTCTCTACCATGCAACATCTTGTCTCTCTGTAGCTTTACAACACAATTTGCTTGACTCTTGCAAAAGAGATCAGTGGAGGGGCAGGACTGGATGCAAAAAAGTAGATTAAATAGATTGTGAGCTGCTAGAGTAGAAGTGATTTTCCGAAGGACATCTTACAGCTGTGCTATTTTCATTGAATTTAATTGACTTCTGATTTAATTACCTGGTGTAATTTTCCCTTAAAATCTGCCTGCTTGTCTTCTTGAGGGTTTTATAAATTTTGCAATAACTGTTGGACTAATACTAAGTACAGAACTGCTTCCTTTGGATCCTTTATTCTAAGGTAAGCGGAACACTATAGGTTTCAGGGATAAACATGGTTCTGCCTAAGACATTAGTGTGCCAGACTGAAGAAGTTGAACTCCTAGAGGATGAGACTAAGGAGATGACATACTCTTGTGTTCTAGTTATGCGGGACAATGCTGGACTGGGTTCCAGTCATTTGAGTTTTGGGTCTGTGAGAAACAAGCCTTTGCCCTAGTAGGATGCAAAAGCCTAAAAACCAGTGCAAAGAGGTGGGGGGGATACATGCCAATTTAACAGGTGAATGTAGTGAAGAACGGCCATCAATCGGTTTATATCCAACCAGCAATGGGGTCAGAGGGATCACAGTTTAATCTATTGACCTGACAGAAAAGCTTTATATGATGTAGTAGATGATATACTTCCTATTTTTTTTTTCCAACCATTTTAGAGTTTCAAAGATGTTTACAAAGATGGTGTCTTGTTTTCTACTATATTCTGTAAGTTTTGAGGCAAACCTCTTTACAACCTTTTTCAGTTTCTCTAGAATCTCTGAATTGTATTACTGCCACTGTGACTCGAGATAAACAAAGGCTATATCTATTTAAGAGGAAGACATGAAAATAAATTTGACTTTTAACCCCTATTCTTGTTCCTACACTTCTGAGAGGTTCTAAGAAGATCTGAATAATTTTAAATGTTCTTCAAAAAAGCAGAGCTTTTATTATCTGTGTCTACTGCTAGATGGCATGGGAAATCCTTAGAAATGTAATGAAACATAACACATAAAACCCACTGAGCCAGTGTAAGCCACCATCTAATTAAATGAGCAGATTCATAACGACAGGACACCATTAAAAATCCAGACAGAAAACTTCTCAGTATTCTTATTCTTCATTTCTTTTTGTTACTTTAGGTCTTCACTTAGGGAGTCACGAAAGCGAGCTGAATAATGAATACAGTTAATACAGTCTCAAGGAGCTTTCCTTCCAAGATTTCTTTCTGTTGAGCTGAACTGAAGGTCAAATAACTTCAGCATAGTAGAAAGCATCAAGATTATCCTTTTTAGACCCTTTTATTGAGTACAATTTAATAGTGACAAGGCATAATAATGGATAAGGAGAAGTGGGGTATTTTAAAGCTTTATTTTGCTTATGGCAAAGTAAGAGAATAACGCATTTCAGTTACCTGGGCAAATGACAATAGAATAATCACTTTGACAGTTTTAGGTGGTGCGGCGAACGGCTCAAATCAGAAGTGTAGACAACCATTTTTTTCTTTATGGGTTTATCCTGCTGATGGATGAAGACGAATCAAATGATCCAGCTATTCCTCCATTAAGTGGGTGATCATGGCTTATTACTGAACATAACAATGTGAATTTCCATATATCTAGACCCTGGTGTGGAGCCCTGCCCTGGGCTGGGCACCTTGTTTCCCTGTACTGTACCTGGGGAATGAGTTTGCAAGAGCATGGGTGCAAATCAGCAAGCACACTGCGCAAGGAGACCTGCGGTGTCACGATGGCAATGTACGGCCAGACAAAAGAGGATTTTTTTTTTTAATATATACACACATAAAAGTTACGTTATGTACACATGTAACAGTTACAACTAACAACTATAACTAGTAGCTAGAACTACAGGGCAAAAGCTAAAGAAGATTACTTTATTCCTCCTTCATGTTTTCTTCTGTGCCTTCAGCTGGGCAGGGAGATGCTCTGCTGCGGGTGTGAACAAGCGTGGGCCAAGGAAGGGTTTATAAACTGGGACACATGAGCTTGCTCTCACTAAGCTCATGGGAGGACGGAGCAGGAGGAGCAGGTGCTGGCACTGGAGCTGTTGAACCACTGAGGCAGGACTTGTGAGGAATGGACAGGAGGCACTGAAGGCTTAATTTGCAACCAGGGTGAATGTTAATTACAAATCTGGATGGGGATAATTCACGGGTGGATGTGATGCTGTCTCTGTACCTTCAAATCTTACTGCAATGCCACAGAGCCTTCAATATGACCAAGGACCAAGGGGATGCCATGCGGCATCATCTGGATGTTGTTGTTTCCAAAAAACATCGTCTTCATGGTCAATAAAAATTTAGGAATTTTTTCACTACCTTTTTACACATCGACCAAAACAAGTGACATATTACATTTCTCTCTCAAATTACCCTGTACTTCGTACCTGATTTGCCCTTATATCTGTAGGTTCACATTCCACCCTTATCGTATGAGCAGTGTGCAAGCCTTGGAAAGCTTTTGTCCATTACTGGCTTTTTCAGCAGATGTTCATATTTACCACTCTGTTGACCTTGTTAGCATATTTACCATTGTGTAAACAGTCCGTACTCTGCTCAGACTATGAAGTCTATTTTGGCCAATATTTTAGCAAAGACTTAGTGTGAGTATGTGACTACTGATCAGTGCACTGGAGAAATCTGCATATTATAAAAAGGGATGAGAAATAGAAAACATCATAAGGACAATGCGATTAAATAGTGCGCTTTTCAGTGATCTCATATAGATGGCATATTGAAAGTATACAGAGCAAGATATTAGGTCACATGTCTAGGGAGCTGCATACAAGAATAGCACAAGCATATAAGGCGAAAATTAGAAAGCCCATGCATAAAATGTCATACAGCTAGCAAGGGACATGAAAGGTAACAAGAAAATACTCTAAATTTAGATTAATAGTGAGAGTTTTATAAAAGGAAGAGTTGGTCTTCTACTCAGAGAGAGAAAAAGCTATTTATAAATGATATTGAGGAGACTGAAGTGTTTTGTTTCTTTTTGCTTTCAGCATTCCCTGGAAGGCCAGTGAGAAAGGGTAGGAATTCAGGTTAGAAGAGAAAATCAGCTGAGAGCACAAATCAGTAAGTTAATTTTTTCCTCCCAAATTCTCTGGAGCTAATGAAATTCCACAGGGAATTTTGAAAACCAGATGAAACAAAACTGAGAGCAATTAGAGGCTTATCACTAAAAACTGGGGAGGATGGGTAAGGTCAGGAGCCTGCTTACCTTTACAGTGGGGAACAGGGTGAACTGGGGAATTGCAGACTTGCCAGTTCACCTTCTCCTCCCAGAATGGGAAGAAATAATCCAACCATCGGTAAACACCTAGAAGATAATGAAGGATAAGTAACAGCTAGCAGGGATTTGTTGGGAACATATGATCTTTAACAAAGGTCATTTCCATTCACACCAGCACGACAGGCCCTGCGGACAGTGGGAAGGCGGTAGGCGCTGTGTTTCAGAAGAGCTGTGACACTGAGCACCAGTTTCTGCAGTTTCACAAGCTGTCTGCAGGACCGCGGTCCGAGCTCCATGGCCAGCGAGGACACACCAGCTGTGGTTTCCATGGGCACCTCTCCTGGGCCCGTGTGACTCAATATTTTTGCCGATGACTCGGATGATAAAGTAAGAACCAGGTTTATTCAATTTTCAAATAGCAGAAAGCTAGGAAGGGTTTTGAGTGTACTGGGGTGAGATCTGAGAATGGTCCCGACTGAGCAAATCATCCTGCCAAAATGAGATGCATCTCCTGTAACGCCTTATAGCTGACTGGGGTGGCCTTGCTGTGCCAAAAGCCCAAGCACCGAGCTTGCACTGAAGGCAAAGGTCTCCTTGCTGGGTCCTCCCGAACTCCTCATGGCCTCAGCATATGGCCCATGGAGAAGGTGGGCTCAGCACCTTGCCTCCCCCACTCCTGCCCAGGGGCACCTACACTGCCAGCCTGGCTGACTCCTGGTTTACACCAGGACCTCAGCTCCCTGATCAGCCACACAGCATACATGTCATTTTGCTACCTAACCTCCACCTGCAATGTTCTGGCTAGCGCCCTTGGTGAGGAAAGCTGGGCACGCAGGAGGAGCGTCCTCTCCAGTGACCACCTGAGTCCCCTCTCCAGCTGACCTGGGGGCATGGAGATTTTCACCAAAATCTCCTACTGCAGCATAGTCAACATGGAACAAGGAATGAGCACATGGCCAAGACCAAGCATGGTCCCCCATGAGCTCATTCTGCTGCACAGCGGTCCTGTGGATGGGGCACGGCCAGGCAGCCCCTGCTGTGGGACCCCCCCAGGAGGGGCTGTCAGCCCCCGCATGCCCCCCAGCCAGCCCGCTGCCACAGGGACAGCCCCGGGGTGGGAGTCAGCGGAGCATGAAAGGCCTCTTAAAATGCAGATTTAAATATATTTAATAATGTGTTTTACTTGTGCTTGGAGTTGTGCATTATCTTTATGTTTACAGGGGCATTTATTGCTGTCTCCTCTGCCGAGCGGCGGCTTTGTCTGTGGACGGGCAGCTGCCCAGCTCTGCAGCAGAGGGGTGCACTCCTGGACCCGGTATGCTGCTGCGAAGCTGTCACCGTTGGGAGCTGGAGGGAGGAGAGCTGGGCTCTGCTCCACCTGCCAAGCTGCTTCGTGCTTTCATGAATTCCTTAGAAAAACAAAACCAGTCAAAAATTTCCAAGCTGCCCTGGAATAAACTTTCTAAATGTGATGCAAACTTTGAAAGACTTCAATTTTCAGTTGTCTTGGAGTGATTTTTTTTTTTTAATGTTAAGTTTCCACTATTGACCTAAAAAATCAGTCATTTAGACAACCCTGCTCTGTGCGGGGAGGATAAAGCTTATCACAGAACTAAACACAATTTTTCAGGGGCTGCTGGGAAGTGGAGAAGACCATGCTGATCACACTGCTTGCTGTTATAAATTCAGAGCACGCTTCTTTGACCTGTCCTCCTCTTAGGATAAGCGTAGCGCATATGCAAATGACAATAATAAATACCGTCACCAAGCAAATGGAAAATAAACAACTTGACTAGCTAAACCAACAACTTAAACTGAAACATCCCTCTCTTTTGGGGAGAAGACAAAAGAACAAGCAACCGACAGTGTGTGGGTCACCTCACCTTGCTCTCTGAAGGGTATGGCATGGTTAAATCCTGGAGCAAGAGCTGGTGGGACAGAGCTGTATGGGACCAGCTCCTGCTGCGCAGGACCAGTAATGACACTTTTGCTGTCCCCCTCCATTAGCAGTGGTCCTCCCTGAGGTGGGACCCCATGGCCATCCCCTGGTCACAAAGCACAGCGGTGCCAGCGCAGCCACGTCCTCTTCGGGGACACGGGTGAGGAGAAGACCAGTTCATCTCTGTCGGCTTCGCTGTGAACCCAGAGAGCCCAGCACCATCTTGCAGGCCCATGACTGCCAGGGCAGGGCTGCAGCACTGTTGTGTATGCAGTGCCCAGCACTGGACGTGGGCTCAGGGTGGAGACGACACATGCCCAGAAAACATCCTCCAGTTGTTCATCACTATTTCTCTTCAGAATAAGATTTATTCCTTTCATCCTATCTACAAACCACAGTTCCGCTAAAGGTAATTTTGAGTACTTGGTTAAAAATCCATGCCTATGCTTAGTCTGTATGATGGGAAATATGTCCTTCAAATGGCCACGAGCAATACCCACCCCTACTGAAAGCACTGCACAGTAGTGCGCATCACCAGAGCTGCGTGCCTCGAGGGCCTCTTGTACATCGTCCTGTGAAAAACAGATTTCCCTTTATGCAAAAACGCTAGCAGAAAGCTTCCTAAAACCCCAGAGTTATATAAATATTTGTGATTTCCCCATCTTTTTCATCCCAAACCCCCAAGGTTGGAACTTAATACCAAAGGGCCAGTGCCTATTTCTGCAGGAGCATAAATGTCCATTCCCAAAAATAAATCTGTGCACTAAATATATCCCACGAGCTGAAGAAAACTTGTCAAGATGCATTTAAAATGGAAGTCTGATATTCAACAACAAAGACAGCGGCCTGCAGTATCTGACCCGCGACTCTGTATTAAACACTTAATCAAGATATGTTAAAACAGGAATGCACAGCCTGCCATCCGCTTTTACTGAGTCAAGAGAGACTATTTCTACGTGTTTTTCTGAATGGAGATTTCCAGTTTTCTCAGAAATTTGCCTCTCTCCCCACCCAAGCTCTTAAAATTTTTTTTCTTCCATTCATTTTAAAATGTAATTACAAAAATGAAAATGCTAACAGATTTCAAACCACTTCAGGATATTTTGCCTATTAGAAACAAGTTGACTTTTTAAACAAATGCCTTGCTTTCCCTGTAATTAATTTTAAAAGATTCATTTTTGCACTGACAAACGACAAGCAGCTGTTCTGCAGCTGTCTCAGGATTCTTGAGCTTGACCTTAATAAATAATACAATGTTTTCTTAATTTGAAGAGTAACATATGCTTTTCCCCTTCCCCACCAAAGCAGATCCATTTATTTGTTCTGCAGCCGATGTGTTTGCTGAGGCAGCGTATGCCTTTTGCACAGTGTGATTACCTTTATGTGGGCAAGTAGGCTACACCATTAACAATTAAATATTGTCAGAATTTTACATTTAAACAAGATAAAAATTATTGTATATCCCCTCTCCCCTTACATGGTGGGGGAGATGTAGACCACAACCTTAGAGTCCTCTTTGGCCATGGAGGTGCTGCCATTAGCAGCTGATGGCTGTCACCCAGCACGTGCACATCCTCACAGGCAGCAGCAGAAGATGGGGTCAGAAGCCCAACCCAGCCATGTCCTTGGGACCTGAGGGTCGCACAGAGGCACCACCAGCTTCTGGGCTGCTCTTGGTGGATCCCCTTGATGGGTCCTTTTCCTCATTGGTGTGTATGTGACCCTGTGTTTTTTGTCCATGCTAAGCATCCACCAGCATCCTGGGTGCAGACCAAGGGACACAGCCCAACGGTGATGCCAGCATGTGCTGGTGGCCTTGTGTGGAACTGGTGGATGCTGAGTGTCCGGAGTTAATCGATTTTGTGGATTTAGCAAGTCTGCCAGTCTCCAGAGCCCATTGGTCCTTGGGAAACCTCCACAGACTTTTCCTCCTGGTCCTCTCTTCAGCCTCTTGTTTTCTGGTTCCTATTTCTTCACAAATGTTCACAGGTACCTATAGAGCCCATTCACACAAACTCACATGGGGGGACCTTTATACCATCTAGCGCTTTTTCTATATGCTACTTTGAGGCAAAACAAGGCGATAGGCCCAAGTTTGTGGTAGACACCTACGAGCCAAAGGCAAAGGGTGCAATGTATTTTTCATCTACCTCTCCTGCCATCATTGCTCAGTGTTGAACCTTTTCCTTGCCATAACATCTCCTCCCAAGCTGCCCATAAGCACTGTCTTGGTCGTTTGTCAGACTCATCGGTCTGAAGGAGCAGTATGTCTTGTCGGAATATATCACAGCCTACAAGCATCGGTAACCAGCGCTTATGTACAATATCTCAAATCCCCTCATGAAGAGGTGTTTTATAACATGGTGAAACAGCCCCTTCTGAAGAGGTCTCACAGAGGCTCCCCCTCAGGGACAGCAAATGAGAGCTGAGGATATGCCTAGCCAAATGCACGGGATATGCCTAGCCAAATGCATGTCTGAAGCCCCAAACACTGAGGCTGAGTTGGAGGTTTCCAAACAGGACACAGTCACTGCCATAACCAGCAATTTAACTCCGGTTCATTTGCCAGATGGGTGTGAAATGCTTTGAAGACCCCTTGGGGTCCGGCTTTTTAGGCTTCTGCTCCCAAGGCATTTGCTTTTCTCTCTGGGGCACTGGAGGACATTGTCACAGAGGCTTTTGAATAAGTTTTAAAGTGCAGAATCCATAATAACACCACCACACAAAATAGTCTGTCCTCCTTATGGTGACAAAGGTACAGGGCATGGGGAAGAGGAGCACAATAGCCCACGCCAACATTTAAGTAATTAAACTGCATTCAGCTGGCTCCTCAGCTTCCTTTGCAGGGAATAGGTTTTGGCACCAAAGGAAGTATTATTGGTCAGTGAAAAAAAATTGCGTTCGGAAACGGCGTGATCTGCTTGCATTTCTGATCCCCGGTCCCCCATAATGGAATCACTGGGCAGGCTGTGCCTGTCAAGGCAGCAGCCGGGATCATACCATGCTGCCCAGTGCCATCGCTGGGAAACACCTGCTTAAGGTGTGCAGTGAAACAGCTATAATTGTGTTGAAATTAACTCTATATTTTCTTTTTGTTTCAAGACAGGACCAGAGCCTCCAGATTTTCTAGTTCTGTGAGAAATTTGCTTAGAAAATATTGCTAGGGGAGGCCCTGGATTTATTGTAAGCAAAATAATAATCATCAACAAATACAGAATAATTCATTTGCTGAATGAATCCTATACATCTTTACGGACAATAAAATTGCTGGTAAAATGAAAAACACATAAAAATATACAAATAGCATCATGGAAAAGAATGAGTGCTTTAATAAAGCAGAGGTCTACTGTATTGAGGGAGTATTTATATTATTAAACATTAGTAAAGATGAGCCGTATTACTTTGTTTAATTGTTCTTCAGTCAACTAAAGGATTACAATCTAGCGCTCTGGCCAACTAACCTGGAACATAAACCCAGTCCTTTGCAGGGTGGAGTTATTCTGTGCCTTCGGGTACCTCCTGGGGTCGGCAGCAGTGCAGCCCCTCCGGGAAGGCAAGGTAAGAACAGGCAGTCACGGCCGCTTGCACGTTTCTCCACTGTCTTGCAACTGAGCTCTTGCCAGCAATTAAAGACCGCCTAATGCAAATCCGTGAGTTAGTACATTTTTTCCTATGCTATTACTACTCCTTTTCTCACTGATCTGCAATATAACATCCTGGGATCCTCCCTTGGCTCTGTCTGTGACTCCTCTCCATCCCCCTCGGGGCTCGTGACCCACAGTCATGGGGCAGAGGCTGTCATAGACAGGTATTGCCCGGTTGAAGGTGTATCCCATGGGATGCTGAATGCTCATGGTACCTGTGAAAGTCCGAAGCCAGCCTGCGGGTTTGCAGGGGGGAGGTAATGCTGGCCTTCCCTCTGCCTTCCTGCAGCATCAGAAAAAATATCCTCCTTTTTTTTTTTCCCTCTGCAGCTCCTACAGTGGTTAAATTCCACACCATGCAGAGGGATCTTGACCACTAATAGTAATGGTGAGGATAACAACAATCAGTATATTAATAATGTGCTAGGGAGTAATTGGAGGTAGCTCCAGGACCAGAGCCAGAAAAGGACCATCATTTCTTAGCTGTTAGGTCCTTTTCCCTTTAGGTTATGCACCGATGCTTTTAATATTAGCAAATCCTATTAAAATAAATAAACCTATAAGCATTCTAGGCTTTCAAAAGTCTGGATATAAATCTTCAGTGTGCCTGCAATAACACCAGACCCCAAACAGTTGTACCAAATAAAGCAATTTGCAATGTATGAGAACAGCCACCAGCACATAAGGTGTGATTCCAGCATCAGATAAATATTTTCTTGTGCTCATTATGCCCATCAGGCTTGCAGGAAACTTAGCCATGAGGAAAAATAAGCTGATGCTGTTGTTTCTACAAACTAGGAACAGGAGGGACTGAAGGCAAGAGAACAAGGGCTGGGGAATCAGATCCCAACCATTTTTGCATGCTGTGACAGCCAGGTGAACAGGGGTAGGTGTTGCCCCAAGCACTGATGCTCGGCTGATAGCTCTCAGGGTGGGCTCGGCCACTTCCAGGGTGCTGTATTTCTTCTGTCCTCACAGTTCCCTTGGGGAAAGTCTCACCACTCCAGCCCAGCTGTGTGACTGTGACCAGGAGCCTGACCTCCCCATCTGCTCCTCACGCATGCATTTCCCCAGGGATGTGTATAGCCCTGTTAATCACCTATACCCCATTAATCTCCCATGAAGGGAGAGATCTTGTGGCCGTCACGGGCTCTCATTTAAGAGGGTTAAAAATCAGCAGATGACCACGGGATCTGCAGGACAAAGAGGCATTTTGGCAGCGTGCTGGGCATGCTGCCCAGGGAGCAGCTGACTGCCGCAAGATGGGGAAGGCAGCATCATCACCCAAATGTCAGCACTTGCATCCGAGGAGGATCAGTACTTCCCTTAAACTAGCATGCTCTGGGTTTGAGGGAAGGATCAGCAAGTGGCATTTTGGATTAAAATAACAAACTATTTTTGAAAAAGACCTTCTGTAAAGAGTAAATGCAGCTTGTGGTCTCAGTGGGAGCTAGGAAATATTAAGAGGTATAGTTCCAACAATCAGGATGGAAAGGTGCAAACCACAAACCCCTTCCTGGTAAGCCTCTCTATCCCATTTTGTGCTTTAGCAACAGTTAGGCACATCTGATTCGTGATCTGCCTTTAAACCCGGTGGTGGCTTAGAGGCTATATAGATTTCTTTGTTACCGGTGGCTGCTATCACAGGAGGTGCTGATGTGACATTGTTCATTAATCTGTAGAACAGCTGATGCTGTGACACAGCTTCTCACTGAATTTGGGCATGGAGCACCTTGGTCATGGTTTATATGAGCTCTGGGGAGACTTCAAGAGCTGCTGTGGATGCTTTTCCTCCATTTTCTCACTTCCACCATGCTGGAGCATTCAGATATCTATCTTATCGCCCCCTCTGTTGAATAAATTTGTGTTGCTGCTGAGATAGCGGAGGGCTTTGGAGGGACACTGCAGGATGTTGTGGGTACTCGAGCCTTCTTTTCTATTCTATCACTCAGGCTCTTCAGCTTCCATGTTCTCCTACTGTTCTCTGGACAAGGTGGTAATGACGGTGCTAAGAAAAATAAATCTGTGGTAATGGAAAGGGTTGGAGATTGCAGCAGTGGTGAAGACAAAAGCACTCCAGTTTTGCTTATCTTGCTGTCTTAAACGCTAGCACAATTCACTAGCGTGGATCTAACTATCCCTTGTAGCTGGACATATACCTAGACTTCAGAAACAATGGAGGAACGAAGGCCCGGAGTGCATGCATGAGGCGTCTCCAGTGTTAACAGAAGTCTAGAAAAGTTATTCATGCTTTAAATTAAGTTTAGAAGTTTGGTCCACCCCTATCTTTTATTTCCCAAGATAAGCATTACGCAGTACAACTGAGCTTTTGCTGGAATCGAATTTTTAGTCATCATTGACAAGAAAATAATTTTCGCAATTTTAGGATCATGCACATACACCTCCCTTCGGCGGCGGTCTCCACGTCTCTGCTGCTGTGTCTCATTTAGGAGGAGGCTCTGCTGCCGTGAGTCAGCTGCGCAGCACTCTCTGCTTCTCTGTCAGGAAGAGCGGCTCTCCCCCCGCTCAGCTTTCATGCTCCCAGTGAAAGAAAATATCTTCGATGGCAGACTGAAATAAGACATTTTCTTATTCTAGTGAAAAATGCCCAGCACAGGACTCCTGGTGCCTGAGCCCCCTGGTGTGAGGAAAGCCCTGCAGCCACAGAGGCGGTACGAGCATCCCAAAGGCCATCTTCTAGCATGTGCCTCTTCCAGATTTTTTTTTCCTGTCTCTCTCCTCCTATCCAGGATGTAAACCTGAGGGAAGAGAAACCTGTTCATTAACGAGGCCGGAGCCGAGATGCTGACCTGTGCTGCCACTGTGGCTGGCTTGTACGAGAGGACAGATGGATGGGGTCATGGGGCCCTGGTCCACCCATGACAGGCTCCATCCCCTTCGCCCACGCCATGCCACCACTGCTGTCCCAGTCTCTGGAAAGCAGACAGGAGGGGAGCTGGGGATAAAGCTGGTCATGGGGCAGGAAAGCAGAGGTAGAAGCAGAAAGCCTCAGCCACAAGAGGGAGGATGAGGAGCCAAGAGACAGACCTGTGCCACGTAAATGCAAACCAGGGCCAAGAAATCACAACAAATATTTTTTCCCATGGAAAAAAGTATTTTTCATATCAATGTGCAGCTTAGGGAGCTAAGACATTAGTTGCCTACCATGGAACGGTGAATGATGAAAATGACCTTTTGGGAATCTAAAACTTGCAGGAAATCAAGGTGTTTTCCCATGGATTTTTAAACACAAGGCTACCCACAATTTAAAGAAATCCTCCAGACCTCCAAGGTAAGAGTACGCTCAGGGGAAGCAGGTTAGAGCATCACACCAGGCCTCAGGCAAATGCAGCAGGTGAAGAGGTGGAAAGAGCATTTCAAGAAAGGGCATTGAGCAGTGAGTTCAGGGAGGTTCCCTTTGTGCTTACACATTTGGGGAACTTTTAAGAACTACGGAGGAAAATTACCTGGAGAACTGTCTCCAAAGAGTTTTGCAGCTCTATCATTTAAGGTCAAGAAAACCCAGGAAACTAGCATTGTCTCTTAAATCTTTAAGATGTCAGTAAATAAATGATGTGGTTTTCAGAACTGTAAAGCATCTCATGTCTTTTGCTGACTTCAGCTGGAGCACTGGGTGCTCAGCACTTCTGGAAATAAAATCACTTTTTTGTCAAGCCTCGGAAGGAAAAGCTGAGAAGGCTGACTTGAAGTTCTTGTTCTTGCAAATATGAATATGAAGCAGGATACAAAAATATGAACTGAATATGAATTGAAGCAGAACATGAAACTTGAATCAGTAGTGTTCCCTCAGGAAGATCGTTATTTGGAAGAAAAGTAAAAGTGCACATAAAGACAAATTTGTAAACACCATAGGAAAGGAGGAAGGATGGAACTTGCCTGGCATTATTATTATTTCCTGCCTTGGAGCTGGTCTGCTCTGCCTTCACTTTGTGGTGTTTGTAGTAGCTCTGCATTGAACTAATTGCTTCCAGCCCTGGGGGCTGTCATGAAAATGTAGGCAGTGCTAATGCCTTAACTGTTAATGAACACGGTAGCAAAGCAGTTGAGGAAGGGACTAAAATGTCAAACAGTGGAGATAATCGCGTATGAAAAATGCCACATTCCGGCGTGGTGAGAGGCAGGGGCAGGCTGGCACAGATGCCGGAGGAGAGGGGCTCCTCCGCGGGGCTCTGGCTGTCCTCGCCCACCGCAGCCATGGCAGGGGCCTCCACCAGCCTGCTCTTCACAGGGTGAGATGCTGGCAAGTACTGCACAGACCTCGGTTTCTGTGACGTGTTTCTATCAAGAGTTACAGTTAATAGATAAAAAAATCTTAAGCAATGAGAAAATGTAGAAATCTTGTTATAATACAGAAGGGGCTACGAAAGTGTTTTACGGAAACTGACATTTTCCACATGACTTTTTTCCCCTGTAATATTCCACTGGAAAACAAAATCCCTTGGTCAGTTAACCTGAAATATTCTTCTTCCACTGCAGTGTCCCAGCAATTGGAAAAAGCTTGAAATGGGACATGAGAGAGGTAAACCTGTGGCATGCTAGTGCCAAAAGGGGGTGAAAAGAGTATGAGATCCCAAAACATGATTTATCTAATATGATTCCCACTGGGAAATCCAGAGATTAATGCCTGATGAAGTGAAAACATTTTGTCCTGGCCGACATAAAAAATTAAGTTAAGGAATGTTTGATGCATTGATTCCTCGGTTCTAATTTGGAATGAAAAAACTGTCAAAAAGAGAGGACTTCCTACAATACAAAAATATTAGGATGATTTTTTTGTAATTTCTTCAAAAGACTAATGTTTTCTTTTTCTGAGCAGTAATTCACACGTTTTAATTCAAACATCCTGATAGAAAAATGTTTATATAGATATTAATTTTAATAGGACATTTCATACTACTAATCTCCTACTGCAGAGCACCATTCAGAATCACTTTATTATACAGTTTGCCTAGCAAAGCATTTCGTCATGCAGAAGTGAGAAAAGCCTAAATGCACTGTTCTGATGAAAAGAGAAAAATAGGATTCAGAGGCTGAACAAGATGGTGAGGCTATGGTGAAGAAAAAGGCACCAAAAAGCTGCTGAAGAAGAATCACAGATAATGCAGTCGAGATGATCTGTGATGAACTTGTATGGAGTTTGCTCGTTAATGCATTGCAAAAAGCTTTACAGAGGGAGGCTGATATCAGTGTTACAGGCAAGGGAGGTGAAGTGGAGCATGGTGAGTGACGCTCTTTTGCTCACCCTGCGAGCCAAGAGCAGAGCTCAGACTCTTCAGGAGTGGTTGAACGTACCTTTTACAAGACTAGGTCCTTTTCTTTTGTGACATGACATGAAGCCCAGAGTGGCTTTTCTCTCTGGACCCCAACACAAGACATGAATCAGAATGACGAAAAACAATGATTCATCATATGGACTTTTTCCTTAAACCAAGCTATGCAGTGCATTAATTTTTCTGCAAACCTGCTTGGCAATGTGTTGTGAAGCCACACTCGAGCTGTAGGCTCCACGTTCCTTGTCCTGGAGTACTATCTGCAGTGATTTATTGTGTGCTGTTCAGTTACCTGTATGATCGCTGGGCTTTAAATGCCAAAACACCAACACATCCCACCAGTTCCAGCCGTTGTCAAGGGAAGAGGGATTTAATGAATTTGAGAACTGGATGCAATAATACTGTAAATATAGGGACAGGAGGGACCACTGTGATGTTAGTTGACCTAATTGTTAGTTGACACAATTTCACTCAGTATCAACAATGCATAAAAATACTCCTCGTACACCATAACTGATCACCATCAGGCCACTAGCTTGCAGCTGAACCAAAGAGCATCTTTTGCTCTTTGGAGTAAGGCTGCTTGGTGCTGCGCTCAAAGATGCCATGCTGTCCTGTTTCCAGCACTTAATGAACTTTTGATTTTTGAAACCTTAATTCTCAGTCTTGCTTAGAACTGTGATTTCTTCTCACAAACCTCCAAACGAAGGTGAACTTGTGAAATACACTTCAACTTCCATGCTCTGTAATATAGCATAAGGTGTCTAGCCCAGAATTACATCCTGTGAAACATTGTTGTAATTTCTAAAAAATTATATTTAAGTATATCTGTGTATTTTCTCTTTGGGTCATCTATCTAGAATTATTCTTTCAGACTGAAAATGCTTTCCTGAAATATGCCAACATTTTTTGCAGTACTTAAGTCCACAGATCACCTCCTGCCTCCCACTTCCCCTCTAGGACCTCACAGGTGGGGGCTGCGGCAGCTGGGCTGAGTGCTGGGGCAATCCCAGACATCTGCCTTCTGAGCAGGGAATTGAAGATGCTCCACTTTGCATAACCTTTGCCTCAGGGTCAAAATTAATTGGGTTTCTTTTTTTTTTTTAAGCCAGACATGGTTGTCCTTCTGGGACACTGCTCCCATTTAAACCTCCCACTTAGGAATGTATTTGGTTTTATTTTGGTGACCATATTGTTTAGCAAAAGTTGCTCAGTTACAAGTAACTTTACCATCCAGCTATGCTTTTTATTCTATTTCTCTATGCTATGGGATTTCACATGATGTGTATTTTCATGGGATTAATATCAATGTGATGTACTATATCCCTAATGTATCTCAGCTCATTAAGTACCTTAATTCATTTTGTAAGAATGTCTTTTGCCTTCTACTCCGAAGATGTACCCATTTGTATATCATCGTTTGTACGCTGTTCTCGACCCCAGAGCACAGAAGAATTCTCCTGCTCTTTAAAATCCCACTCAAAAGTAATGGCTCATACCTACATGCTAATATCTTTCTGGCAGATCAGCTTATGAGGTACCCACTGTATAGAGCAAGCTGAATTCTCTGCCTTAGCATCAGGCTGTCACTAATTGTTTTTATATGTGTTTGCTATGATTACATTGTCCTTGTTTCCAATATCTGTTTTGAAACACAATATTAGTTTATTTATTTCCTGTGTCACAAAGCAATCTCATGGTGAACATTGCTTTGCAAGTTTATTGAGATGATTTTCTCATGAGAGCTTTGTCCTGCTGTTATCTTTGTGCTTTTTTTTTTAATGGTAGAAGTGTCACCCTTTCATAAAGTGAGTTGCTTTGATTGCAAATAGAAGAATTTGCCCCTTGTGCTGAATACATTGGGGTCTTATTGTGACTGCTGTCTTGTTTATGGCTTCTGGACCTAGCTGTGTGTTCACCCTGGGTTCTGCCTTTGTTTTTCCTTAGATGCACATCAGCGCTGCTGCTGCCTGCTATCCCTTGTGTTTGGGAATCATATTATAGCTTTACTTCTGCGATGATTCAAGTCAAGTCCCTTTCTGACAGTACCTTGCTATGTCCAGCTTATTCGTAATATCCGAAATGCTTTCAGTTCTAGTTAGTCCATATGGTAGCATGGCTCAAAGTGTGCGTGTCCCTTAGCATCAGGCTGCATCTGGTGGCTTGCTGGATTTGGGTCTCCACAAGCAGGTGTACTGGGGAACCTGTGGGAGTTCAGGGACCTAAATGTTTTTTTAAAAAAGTAACATGAAGAGCCTCACTGCCTCTTCATATGCTTAAATAGCTTTTGAAATCTGTCCTCTGACATTAGTTCTTCTCATTGAAATGGTTTTGAGAATGTAGTTATTGCACACACAAGGATTTTAATCTGTAAAGTTTCTCTCCTCTGCCTCTCGGAAGCCTTGAAAGCTCCCAGTCATCTTCTCAGCTGCTCTGTCACCTGTGGCTTTGGACTGAGCAGTTCAGAAGACCTCTTTGCTCCCTTTTAATCTGAAGGCTGACCTGACTCTGGAGTAGCACATGGGAGAAGTGACACACAACGAGCTTGTCAGACACTGAAGTCCGTTCCTTCCCTCAAGCACTGTCCATGTTGCTCTGCTCAATTTTTAGCACTTGGTCTCAGGGAAATCACATCCTTCAAGACCACAAGGGACCATCTTTATCACATACAATGCTCTTCACACACAGCTGTGGGGTTTCACCAGTGTTCCTGCACCTGTTCTGTGTCCTTTGTTGCACTAGAAAATATAATCTAGACAGATACTAACTTTTGATTTAAAGATCTCTGCTGACAGGGGTGTTGCTGTATTCCTAGGTTAGGTACATGTTTCCAGTGGCCAATTATTTTCACCTAAAGATTTACACGTGGTGTCTTGCCTGAGGCCATGGCAATGCTTTCAGAGGAAATTTCTGATGCTGAGGCCAAGAACAAGGTACTGCCAGAGAGGTGACTGATCACTTTGCTCCAGGGATGTCACTGGTCCTTGGCCCTTCCACTCCGCTCATTGTATTGTTTTTGTTGAGCTGGGGAAAATTCCTCTTGTGTCCCAACACTCTCTGTTTGAAGGCTTCCCCTGGGAGCAGGTGGCCATGCTGTCCCCTCAGAGGGTACCTTGGCTCCTCCAGGGATTTGACCAAAGCCAATCTTCCCCCACTCTGGAGATGACAACCATGGGCAGAGTGGTTTTCCTCCAATCACTTTCAGCAGCTGCTCTGATAGGTTTTGCTTAAGGGAAATAGAAAGAAGCCGAGGAGGAAAAGTCTTCAAGTCTATGTAGATGAAGAGCATGTTCTCCCTTAACCTTACATCACAGAATTTTTAAAACTGAACTTCTTTAAGCTTTCATTAATACACCATTTTTTTTTTAGCTGTTCTTGGAAACATATTTGTAATTTTCCAGTAGCCTTTTAAAAGCACTGAACCTGGGATTCAGCTGAACATAAATGGTGGTAGTTTACCAAGTGACTTTAGGCTGTCAGAAGGTGTAGCGAGCTCTGTACAACTCACGTCTGCTCACCAGACTGGGGCTAACTAGACTTTCTCAGGAACACATCTAATGTTTTGGGTATTTTTTTCCATTTTCCAGGTTATTGATAAAGATACTGAATAGCGCTAGCCTATGGGAGTCCACAAGACATGTGTGGTTGAAGCTGTTGTGAGTGCACATCTCCCAGGCTGCAGAGAGGACCTGGTGGCTTTTGAGGGTCTGTATGGTCAGGTTTATGTTTAGATTAGCAAGTGAGAATTAGTGACAGACCAGGTGCTGTCCCTACACTTGCATGTTTCTCTCTACGCCCATCTAGTCGCTGTGCCCATCTCAGAAGGATGCTGCTGCCATGGTGGAGAGCAGCAGCTGTTGCAGGACATGCACACTCCAAAGTTGCAAAGTATGTGAAAGAAAAATGGGCTGAGTGTTGCCCTCCCTCTTCAAATTATAGAGCAAAATGTGCAGGTGACAGTGAAAGTGCCCCATAGCAGAGATTGGCCTGGGTAGCCCTTTTCTTGCTGTAAAATTCAGCATGGGATTGTCCGGTAACATGGCTCAGCCGAGTGTGCACAAAGACCCTGGGTGGCTGCTGGCTCCAACGCTGCCTGCAACTCTCTGCTTCTGCCTGGGGCTTTCTGACCCCAGCGCTCACCTGGCCCATCCCTCCAGACCTCGGCAAGAGGTGACAAAATTGTCACACGACACCCCCCCCGCCCCGGGTGGGGATACGGGACGGAGGCTGCTTCAGCGTCACATGAATGAGTCAGCCTCCCATGTCAGAGCGTGTGACTTAATTCAGATGTACCAGGCTATGGTTCCTCCAGATATTTATCCCCGTGCCCAGCCTCTGTGGGCACCAGAGAGCCATTTGCTTTATTGCTGGTTCTCTGATGCCCTCCTGTGACTTACCACAGGTGAGTGACAGCACTGCTGGGGCACCGGCGGGTAAGGAGGAGCTGTGTCATGAAGGGAGATGTTCCACAGCATGAGCAGACAAGCAATATAAATTGCTTTAGGAACATCATTGCTGGCACTGAGCTCCAGAGCTTGGCCCACATGTCATGCCTGTATCATAGAGGCGCTGCCCAAATGATTTTGGAATCAAGGTCTCCGAACGTGTTCTACCTTGATTAATACACATTAGAGGCTAAGATTGCACTCATGTTATGATTAAATTCTGTTCATTTAAGTAATGGGTCTTAGTACTGAAGGTCCCTCTTGCTAGCCAGTGAGGCAAGAGGTGATAATTTTCTTTTCAAAGTGAAATCTTAATAATGTCCCACAAAGGATGCGATGTGATTCCTAGAATAAACCCCCTCAGTCACTGCTTGAAGTGGGAGCACGACAGCGGTCAGGTGTCCATGCAACAACATGCAACAAGCCTGTCTGGCTTACCTTGTCTCTGGCTGCCGTTCTTTTGCTGCGCTTTCAGACAGGTTAATAGTGAACCTACAGAGCAAGCCATGGAGAGAAATAAATGACATTTTATTATTATTATTAATTATTTTCATTATGATAACTCCTAGCAGCTGAGGCACAGAACGGGTCCCTGCTGGGGAAGGCACTGTGCAGACACAACAGAAAGACAACCCCTGCCCCAGGGAGAGCAGAGTCTAGGTCTCAGTGTCATAAAGCTCTACTTCCCTTCTGCAACAGTGAAAACATGAAAATCAAAGATTATTGCCTGACAGATGTTTCCATAAAGCAATAAAATAAGCAAGGACAAAAGGAGCCTCGCACAAAGACCATAATTTCCCTTTGGATGCTCAATTGCTGCTTCACTGGGAAGTTTCCCATGTCCTTCTCCTCTCCCTGACTGGCAGCCGTTCTTCTCTGTGAGCAATTTCTTGAAGCCAGTGAGGGAAAGCCTTGGGACAAGAAAACTTTTTGAGTGGGAAACCTCCACAACACACGTCTTCAACCCTGCACGTGCTCTGCAACCTCATCCACCTCCCACAGGGAAACTGCTCCCAAGGGCCTGTTTCAATACCCAATAAAAATAACTTTCCCATGGTCTCTGCAAGGCCGTGTGTCAGAATTGCTCCAAATATTTTATTAATGGGACAATGCTCACCTGCAGGGTAACGCTCAGGTCCAAAGCCAGTGCTCAGCCTCTCCGTACCAGTGATGACGTTTACATAAGGGTGACTCCAGCCCTGAGCAGCTAAAGCTCTCGGCTGTTATTTTCTCCTCAATAGCAGTACATGTAAGCTAGGGTCTGGGTTTGGAGCTGAAACTGCTTATTTCATCCCCCAGCATTTCTGTGGCCAGTAGGGAAAAGGCAGTAATGCAAATTTCTGTTTTGTGGTAAAAAAAAAGAAGAAAGCTTCATTTAGTAATGCCCATGTATTGTTTAAACATTTATCACTTTGCTCTTTCTCAGAACTAGTTCTCATCAATTTATCATGTGCCTTATATTTTGCTACCTACGTTCTCTGACTTTTGGTAAATCTTTTAAAGGCAACTTGAAAACGTAAAATACCAACTGTGAGCAACTTTGCAAGTTGGTGGCTGGGTGTCTGAATGCCTCTGTTGCTCAGCACTGGGAAAAATGTGTCTGAAAACCCCAGTTCCTCTCTTCTGATTCCTCTCTTCTGATCGCTGTCTTCGCCCACTGCCAGCACCCTTCCTCTCCACCAGGACAGCCAGCCACAGACCAGGTATTGAAACAAGACCCCAGGGAGGTGGAGGAAAATAGCTTTGGGTATCTCCCTCTGCCTTCTCTGCCCACCTTGGCAGCCAGGCAGTGGGCAGCATTGGCTGGGGGCACACAGTTGTGCCCATGGGGACTGGAGCCAGCCGGTGCCCAGCTGCAGGGCTGTGGTGAACACCAGCAGCAGTGGTACCTCCTGCCCAGACAGGAGGTCGGGGCGTTCAACCAACACTGCGAGCTGCTCCTCTGGCTCTGGGCTGGGAGCCTGGGGTGGTCTGCAAAAGCCTGGCTGATCGCTGGCCACAAGAAGCCCCTCAGCCACCCTCCTCCACCCCCCACAGTTAATCCAGGTACCATGGGATGGTGGACACCCAGAAAGCCAGTGAGGAAGGATGGCGTCTCTCCCTACCCCTCGATGGCACGCTGGCATGGGGACAGCTGGGACGTGGCACACTTCCTGCGCCGGTCACCCCAAAGGGTTTCACGCTGCACCAAATTCCAGCTTTGAAGATTTAAGAGCAGGCAGGCTTTTACCCCCGCCACGCAGGAGTTTTTTCTTTACAATGTATGTTTTATTTATAGTTTAACATTAGCATTTGCAAGAGGAATGACTTGGGCTCTGAGTTATCGCTTCCTATTAACCTGAAATTATTGAGTGTCTGAAATTCGTGAGGAAACCCAGTGAGCAGAAAGTATCAGAAAAATGTTCCTCTCTTTTCCTTGAAGCACAGAGGATAAACAACATCTTCCCTTTGGAGGGCTGTGCAAAACCATGGAAATGTCAAATGAGAGCGCCAGGCAATCGTCTTTTTAAAGAATCACAAATATTATCCATTTTCCATCTCATGTGTGCACAACTCTTAATATACACTGCGTATCATGTACATTATCGGATTCCCATTTGCCATTAATAATTGATTTTAGACTGCACAGAGGGGCAGATCCTGCAGCCCTACATTGTGTGTTACAGCCCTTGCTCCTATGGAAATGTTTCCCTCCAATGCAGCAGTCCTGGGTTTTTGTTTGAAGAGGCTTTTGAGGGGCCTGGGGAAAAAAAAGTCCCCATTCAGCTACACAGGGCTGGGCATGGGGATGGGGAAGGGCTGCAATGGCTCCCTTGCCCCGCTGCTGTGGGGCCAGCCCCACTCCCACCCCTAACAGGGGATTTCTGTGCTGGCTTGTGGGTAGCTTGGGACATAGGGCAGGGCTCAGCTCGGCAAGTTTAGACACCCACAGTTTAGGCATCTTCTTATTCTGATTGCCTAGGTCCCTTCTTCGTCCCACCCGGGCGCCAGCTGCCCCATGCAGAGGTGACTGAGCAGTCAATAAATAGATGGGCTGAGCTGCTCTCCCCTCTTTCTCAGTGATAAGAGGGAGAACTTCACTAACTAGCTCATGAGAGATGTCTAACTTTTTTTTTTAGGTGTCTAAGTGATCCAGCATGAAGCCTAGGCTGTGAGGAGGAGGGTGGTCCTCATACCTCCAGGGCAGCCCCTGCAATTATGCAGAAGGCCACTTGCGGTCCCTGAGCCCAGAAATCGGGGCAAGGCGAGGGAAGGAAGCTTACTCTTGTCATTTAACCACCACATCTGAAACGCAATATTTTTAGTGCCTCATTTTCAAGCATTCTTCCTCTTCATTCAGCCAAATCAGGAATAATCACTTGCATTTATGTAGCAACTTTCAGGCAGAAGAAGTCTAAAATGCTTTACAGATCCAAGATGGCTATTTACATTGCTTTTTATTTAATCCTCCTTATGCTCTGGTTGGGGACAAACCGGTATCAATCAATTCTGTCTGTGCTTATGAACTTTCATGATCTGTGACTGACAACTTTAATAATCTTCTTTATGAAGCATAGGCAGCATCCAGAGTAGCACCTAAATGGTCCCCAGGAGCTGTAATTAAAATTAAGCCGCCCATGGGTTGCTTTGATTACAACAGGGCAGGCCAGCTTAACCTTCAATTTATGCTGACTTGAAAGATGGCTCATACGGAGAACCTGTATGCCAGACATAGATTTGAATTAATTATGCTGATTCTCTGGTTTTATTTTACTATCTGATTAGGCTTACAAATGAAATCACAGTCCCATCCTTCACAAGAGCTTTGGTGTGAATGCCAAGTCCCGGCAGCCTGCTGTGGGGTACCTGTGGGCTTTCCATCCGTTCTCCAGCACAAGGGATGTGTTTGGGCATCTGCGGGAGGTGGTGGCCTGTCACGCACCCACTGCTGAGCTATTGCTGGCTGCAGACACAAAGCTCCTAATTTGATTGCACAACTGATGGGCTGCAAATGTGTGCTGAGCATAAGCAACCCTGGCAAGGCCCAGCTCAGCCTGACCCGCTCTTTCCTCCTGCTCCTCACAAACAGAGCAGACTTTTTGGTGTTCCTTGTCTTCCAGCTGCACGGAACTGGCTCTTAATTAGTGTCAACAATATCTGAAAAACTAATCAGAAAATGTGGTTTCTTAGGTAAGGTTATTTTCTAACTTCTGTGTACCAAAATATAACTTCACATAGGGTATTTTGCATAAATTAATCTGGGTGTCTCTCATGTTGTGTAGTTTGAAAAGCCAGAACTGAAAGGTGGTGGAAGCATTTCAGCAAGGCTATAATTTTGTTACAGTCACTTTTAGAAAATGTCAAAACAGAGATATGAAACCTTCTTCCCCCCAGCAAGTTGGTATCAGATGAGCGGCACATAGCATAACTTCTTACCAACTTTCTTGCGTAACTTCTTAACTATTTTACTTTCAGAGGTTTCTTTCCTTTTCTTTCCTAAAAGCCTGTATATATCATGAACTGAACTACAGTCTCCCTCACACAGTATTGTTTTCCTGTAGGTTGGCAAAGTACATTGAGTTAGGGGATTTCTTCAAAAGCCTCTTTTTCCTCTGTGTCGTGGTTTAACCCCAGCCAGCAGCTAAGCCCCACTCAGCCGCTTGCTCACTCCCTGCCGGTGGGATGGGGGAGAGAATTGGAAGACTAAAAGTGAGAAAACTCATGGGTTGAGATGAAGACAGTTTAATAGGTAAAGCAAAAGCCGTGCACGCAAGCAAAGCAAAACAAGGAATTCATTCACCGCTTCCCACTGGCAGGCAGGTGTTCAGCCACCTCCAGGAAAGCAGGGCTCCATCACGGTAATGGTGACTTGGGAAGACAAATGCTGTCACTCTGAATGTCCCCCCCTTCCTTCTTCTTCCCCCAGCTTTATATGCTGAGCATGACGTCATGTGGTGTGGGATATCCCTTTGGGCAGTTGGGGTCAGCTGTCCCAGCTGTGTCCCCTCCCAGCTTCTTGTGCACCCCCAGCCTGCTCGCTGGTGGGGTGGGGTGGGAAGCAGAAGAGGCCTTGACTCTGTGTAAGCACTGCTCAGCAGTAAGGAAAACATCCCTGTGTTATCAACACTGTTTCCAGCACAAATCCAAAACATAGCCCCATACTAGCTACTATGAAGAAAATTAACTCTATCCCAGCCAAAACCAGCACACTCTGACAAAATAATTTCCTTTTACAGCAGCAATGCCATGTACTTTTGCTGCACCTGAGATAGATCCAGCCTGCCTTTTTCATTGGCATCTTTTAATACAATACAGACAAAAAGCTACTATGCTCTTTTATTGGTAAGTATGGCACAAAACAGGGTTGCGCTCTCTTTCTTGCTGCCTCTCGTTAGTCCATGAACAGACGTGTAGGTTGAGATCAGAAAAGACAGTTTAACTAGCACCAAACCCCTGAGTTTTAGCCTGTTTTTATGATTTGCAATAAGAAAAGGCAGAAAAGGAAACTAAAATCCTTCAGGGGGGGTGGGAATCGAAGAGCTGAGTTGCATTTGCTGACAGAGCCATATTATGGTCTTTCCATTTCACAAAGAGTGGACAAGTTTCATGCTGTACTGGAAGCAAGAGTAGAGGTTTGCTTTACATGAGCTTTACATCAGTGCACTTTGCATACAGACACGGAAGACAGTTCCTCAGTCCTGCCCACAGCACCTTATGACTACAAATGTGACAAAACCAATTTTATTGCTCCAGCCAGTGTCCAAATCACACCGATTACCATTAAAAATCTCTGCCAAAATGGCAGCTCAGACAGCACAGTCACCCCCAACTAGTAGGAATTCAGGTGTCAAACTCCACAGGGCACATGGGTGACACTGTTGTGGGCACCAACAAATTACTTTCCCAATGCAACATTTTTTTAGGCTTTGTGTGAACTTTTGGGCACATCCTAGTCTGAGGCATCCTACTCATTCATGTTTCTGGGTCACCAGCTGCTCTTTATGTGCTATCAGTTCCTCTCTTTTTTTTAAAAAAAAAAAAAACTAGCGGAAAAATGACAGATACTACTTTGTCACTTTAGTAAATCATTGACAGACATGGATCAGCATTTTGAAATGTATGGACATAGGTAGGAAGCCACCCAGACAGTATATTACTACTTTTCATAACAAGTACTGATGTTTCATTTCCATGAGTGTCCACATCTTTTTAAGTCACAAGTAAGAAGCGTGCTGTAATAAGCAAATACAAAGTCAGATGCTCTTGGCTATGTAAAGCCATATGGAAGAAGAAAAGAGGAGCTATGTGAAATCCATGACATCTGGGAAACACTTTGTATGTGGAGTTGTATCCATTGCCAGCCTGGCAGAAAGGATGTAGATGTCCCAAACAGAAGCCTGGGAAAGTAGAAAATCAGTAAGTATTAAATTAACCCAAAAAATACCTTTTGTGGGGGACCAGATCTGTCTGGAAATTCAAGCCAAATTTGGGAAATGACTGTGAATACAGACAAAAATTCAAAACAGAGGTGTATAGCATATTCAAGTATGCTTTGAGCAGAGGGGTTGGACTAGATGATCTCCAGAGGTCCCTTCCAACCTCAACTATTCTATGATTCTGTGAAATAAGTGACTGCCAGTGCCTATGACCATGTTTATGTTGCTCCCACTGCTGTTGATCCCTAGGGTACTGGTGTCCCCAGCTGCCTAGCTCGAGCAACTGGCTTGCCAGGGCAAAGCTGGCACTCGCACCTCTTTGCTAGGCAGCAGTCAGGTGTCCTGGCTTGGCTAAAAGGAGAAGGAGAAATCCTCATCCTTCTTTGGCACGGGGCGGAGATGGATCCCTCTTGAGAGCAAGGGCACCTCACAAGCAGACCGCAGCACCAGCACGGGCTCGGTGGCACACACGGCTCTTGTAGAGGACAGGAAATAACGGCCAGGCCCAGCTTATTCCTCGCATGCAATTTTTAAAGTTTCTCCTTAAACTAAAGGCTTTCCAAGACGCTGCTCTTGCAAGTTCAGGTAGTTGATGTGATAATTTCTGCTGCTCTTCTGTTGAACTGAAGATGTCCTCATGGAGAATTACTTCCCATCTCCTGTAAGGTTTTCGGTCCAGCACCCAAGCAGCTCCTTCAAACACCGGCTTTAAAACGCCTGCCACAAAGATGGCAGAACATCGAGTGTTTTGGTAGGCAGCCTTTGGAGAGTTTAAGCCTAAAATTCCTCTCCTCTGTGAACTTCAGGCACTGAGCTCTTGCAGTGAGAGCCACAGTGCTGGAGTTGGAGTAGGTCTTATTCTGAAAAGGGAGATCAGGAATTTGCCAGATATTTGGCTTATCCTGCACTGCCTTCCAGGTGTTTTAAGAAGGCTTTGTATATATTGCCTGAGCTTTACTTCTTCATTTCCACAAATTATTAAACTGCCAATCTTCATATTGCTGGTGAAATCCTATTAAAATGTTTCAAATTATCATTACGAATTGAATTTCTCTCATGTGTCTCATGTACTATGAATCCTATTTTATTAACGCTGCAATATTTCAGGTCTAGAATTAAAGCCAGAAGGGTTGGTATAGTAATTAGTCCTTGAAATAATATTATCTGCAGTGCTTTGATGCCATTTAATATTCGGTGAGTTAACGACAGAGCTCTTCCTAGCAGCATTTCTGTCTCTGCATTGTTGTGATGCCATTTGAAATGGAATTGGTTTAGCTGGGAAAGGGCTGGGTCCAAATTGCCTGCAGTAGTTGAGGAACATCTTTGGATGATGATTATAAAGGCAAGGAAAAGAGAAGGGCCAGGGTTTGCCTTGCTTTCAGAGAGCCTGGGACACACACTCACCCTCACAGCCTGCCAAGGACAGAGCACATCCAGGGGAGAGGGACAGTGGCAGGAGAGGAAAGATGTGAAGAAGGAAGGGGCTGAGAGAGTGCTATGCCAGTCTGTGAGGTTGTCTCGGGGGCTCAAGCATCCTCTGTGCCCCGCAACAGCAAGGGAGGAGCCCAGAGCTTGTCTTTGCCTTAGCTGTACGTGACCTCCCTTACCCACCTCAGTGACTGGGTACAATCCTGCACCTTCCGGGACCACCTTACCTGCATATATCACCTTTCTGCTAAGTCCTGATCTATGGCAGCTCAGACCACGTCCCATTTCTAGGGCAGCTTCTCCAAAAAGTTTCCTTCAGTGCTGACTTGACCTCTAGAAATCTCATCCACAAAATCACATCTAATCAGTGAACAATAAATTTCAGAGGGGCTTAAACAAGCAAGGCTGTGCAGGGAGGAGGAGAAAGAAGAACCAGAGCCTCACACCAATTTTGGAAGCATGAATTATCCCCAAGAGCAAACATATCATTAGTAGCTGCTAGTGTTTCCGGAGGGAGGCAGCCGCTAGCCCCTCTCTCTGCTTGAATCCCGGTCTTGTGCTGGCTCAGGGAGGGTGGGAAACTGGCTTAGGAGCTTCATGGGCCTGCTGGTTGGAAAGGACTTCTGGCGGTGTCCAGCCCAGCCTCAAGAACAAGTGGGACAAGATGCAGTGAGGCCTGTCGACTCTTCGTCTACCTGACTCTTGAGGACCTCCATGGACGGTGCTTCCACAGCCTCTCTGGGCAGCCTATCCATCACTGTTCTGATGAAGATAGTGCAGCCTTACCATGGGTGATGTGCTGGGCAGCAGGGCTTGGTGTGTCCTCTGACACCAGCGAGCAGCTTGCGCCACTGCCAGGGTGGAGGTGGGGATTTCTCCACAGAGGGATTTCGCTCCACTGCTTTGAATAGCGAACCACAGTTGGGTTTGATTGCTAAAGCTGTTCTGCACGGCTGTTGGGAGGCACAGCTCTTGGAGATGGTCTAAAGATACTGCCTTTTTTTCCCTTAACGACAGCAGAAGCTAAAGCTGCAGTTGTTACCATTAATTACCTGAATATATCTCTTGTGCGGGTAGGTTAAGTTTTAATTTACCTCCTGCTGTGTCAGTGAAATGTCAAGAAGAGAAAGTGCTTTATGAAGCACCACATAGAGCCAAGGTAGATGTGGGAGGTCAGTTAATAGTTCAGGTCCTTTTGAAATCTTTTAGATTTCCTTTTCATAATTCAAATTAATATAGCTATTTTCATGTCTGCTTTTACTATGTTGTTGTTTCCCTCCTAGAGCTCTTAAAGCATGGTCAGTGTGCAGCTGGCAGGCTGGTGTTAACTACTAAGGGACAGATTATTAAGTATAACAGCTCTTAGGCAAAGAAAGTGGGAGAACCAAACAAAACTGAATGAAGTCAATTGGCTTCAAGAAACAGATTTTAGTAACCAAAGAAAGACAATAGATAATAGTTTATGGAAAGATAGTTTAAAAGAAGAAATAGTTCAGGAGAATTGTCAGTTCCTTGTAGAAAATGATGTTACAATACAACTGGAAACTCTACCAGCATGTAGGCAGGCTGGAAATTGCAGCAGGAGACCTGTTTGGATAAATTTCAGCTCTTCAGTGAACTTATACAAGAAAGAAGTACAGAGAAAATGGGCATGAGGTCAAGTGAGTGAGGATGAATATCAAAGGACAGCATACGCTGGAGGGGAGAAAATCAAATTCAAGTGGAAAAGAAATAAAGAATAGCAAAACCCATAGTCTATGGAGGCATTTGTGGAAAGAGAAATATCAGAGGACACATTGGTCCACTACTCACTGAAGAAGGAAAGCTAAAGGCAAGCGATACCGAGGAGGCTGAACTGCAGAATGCCTTTTTGGCTCAGTTTTCACTAGAGGCATCGGTAGTGATCAAACAGCTAATGTAACAGAGGGGAAATGGTACAAATGCAGGCTAAAAGGAAAGAACAGGAAAGTGAAAGATGTTAGAAAGTACAGCAATACATAAAATGCTTTGAAATTGTTGGAGCCTGATGAAATTTGAAAGTTGGATGCTCTCCAAGGATACTTCGAGAACTGGCTGTGCAATTTCAGAGTAGAAGTGAGGAACCAAGAAACTCCATAGAAGAAAATTGTGTCTCTCGCTCAGGAGAGACAGGAGGAGGCTCTGGTAAATGCACATCATTCAGCTTAATTCTGATTCCCAGAAGTAGCACTGGAACAAACAAACATCCTATCTGTAAGTGCTTCAAAGATGACAAATATACAAGTAACAGCCACTGTAGATTTGTCATACACTAATAATGTGTATTGAAGGTTTTGATACCACCTTACAAGAGATTTTTCATTAGTAAGATAGGTGGATAATACCTAGGAAAAGCTGAGGGCGAGCACAAGTCTGGTGTGGAGATCAGCAGCTGTCAGTGAGTCACTGCCCAAAGGAGCTTATGGATCAGTCACAGTTTCAGATGAGTCTTGCTGGCACCAGGGACCCATCAGTATTTTCACCCACAATTTGTTTGTGCTTGTGCATTTGGTTTTCAAAATTTCATGGAGGTGGAGTAGCTACTGAAGGAAGGGAGTTGGACTTAGTGTTATCTGGGCAGATTGCAAAAATGACCTGAGATTTTTAATTCAGTTCAACAAAAGGGAAGTCCTATGTCCAGGTAGATCCAGTCAACAGCACAAATAGATGGGGCATGATCCCGGGTAAGTGGCAGTGCTGCAGAACAGGCTGTAGGGTTTCAGAGGACCAAAGGGAGCAAGGGCCAGCCATAGTGTGGTGTCTGGGAAGGCTGCGGAGAAGCGGAGCCACTGCCGGGAGAGGAGGGCAGTGGGAATGTGTCGGACTAACATCCCATCCTGCTGCATGCCCCAGCCTGCCCCCAGTGAGTGTGGGAAAGGGCTTGGGCCCCGCCAAGGTGCTTCCCTGCTAATGAGCCTGTGATAACCCAAATTCAGCTCCAGGCACCTCTGCTGCCCTGCAGTGTGGGTATTACCAAGATATCAGCAAGGGCTGGTGGCAGCTCGTTGATCTCTCTGCCAGCTGATGCCGGAGTGAATTCAAAGCGGCCGGGGCTGGTTCCCTGCATGTGCTTCCTCTGCACGTGCACCCACGGGTGCTCCGGGGGGATGCCCTGCCCCTTGCCCCCGGTCTCGGCCGCAGCAGCCACCCACCACCTCTCCCACCCTCTGCTCCAGCAGGCGCGGGAGAGGCTGCTTCCCCTCTCTGGTGTGGGGACAAGTGGGATCATGGTTGCAGGTGACCTGAGCAGTTTTGTTCCTGGAGACACTGAAAAATTAGACAAGCAAAATACGAGCAGTTCAATGTGGAAGTAGGTGACACTGAGCCAAAAGCTGTTGCAGGACATAAAGGAATTAATTCAGATAATTGTCAAACACCATCGATAAAATGATGGAGGAAAAAATGGTTTACGTGCGTCCTGCTCTAACAGGTCTTAACACTTAGGCTTTTTTTTTCTAGCTGATTTTTAAGAGACACACAAGTAATTTTAACCCTAGCTAGAGAGAACTGAACAGTGTCCTTCAATTGATTTTAATTGTCATAAACACTGCCAGTGTTTTCCAAGTTCCATTACTCAGATGCAGCTAGCAAAGCCTGCTCCACAAAAAATCAGACTGCGCAATGTGAAAATTAATTCATGATCACTGTCAAGGAACTTGGGTATAATAAAGGAGGAAGAAAGTGTTTCTTGTAAACCTTTCTTTGCCTAATATTAAAACACTGTTCCTTTCTGTTCTTCTGAAAAGAACATTTTAATGGGACTCTGTAGGTGAAAAATGCATTAAAAGCAATTATCTCTGTAATTACTGTCTTGCTCCTCTTGACCTCAGAAAACACAATCCTGCACTCACTGTTAGGGAATTATTCCTGGGATAGATGCCTATGTAAATGGGGTCAAATATGTGAGACATTTAAGATCAGTGGATAACAGGAAAGTAGAGCGATCAGAGACAACGTGCGTTGCTCCTCGCAGAGGAATTGCGCGGAGGCTGAGCTCGCAGCATTTCTCACCCCTGCTGCTCTAAGCACTCTCACACAATCACTGTGTCTCTGGCACTGAACAGCCAATATTGAGGCTATCTGATTGCAGCAGTATTCTCAACTGCTTCCAAACACTGCATTATTTACGACTGCAAATGAGTGCACACAAGCAACTGAGGCTCACGTTCCCACCTACGATGGTACCTGGCTCTTAGTCAAAAAATCCTGGCAATGGCCGTCTTGTCACAGGACAGGTGATGAACCTCACCCCAGATTTGCTGTGCAAGCTGCAGATTTCCAATGGGAGACATTAAAAAAAAAGTTTCATCCCACCTTTTAAGTATGACTAGATTAATATTTGTGGTAATTGGCTGCTGAATTAGGATTCAAGATTCATTCTCTAAACTGGCCTGTGCTCTTGGGGAAGGGCTCCCCAGTACCCATGATGGAAATCAGCCGGTCAAGTTAAAATGAAAGCTAGTAGCAGGACTTCTTAGAAACGTATTCTTTTTCTGCCTTTGCATCAGAAAGTGGGGAAGTATCATCATGTTTCTTTTATTTCAAGCCCTCTGGCAGGATGGCTCTCACCGAAGCTCGGCCACCCCATCCTCAGCGCTGGTGGCTGCATCCCCTCTGCCTGCCAGCTGCAGCAAAGAGGGGGAAAGTCAGTGCTTGTGCAACTGCTCAGTGCACCCCTGAGCGTGTCAGGGCAGACGTGGCTCTGGTTTGGCCCACTCAGCTGGAGCTGTCGCAGCAGCACTGTCGTGCCTGACATGAGTGTCGAGGGGCTGGCGGTGGCTGAGGAGGCTCCAGCACCACGTGGCTGTTGGAAGGATGCAGCTGCTCAGATGCTCGGACCTAGAGGTTACCATGAGCTATCCCCATCACAGCTGCTATTTTTAATAACTTTAACCATAGCAACTAATTCAACAAGAGGGCCTAAAGTACCTGTTAGCTGTACCTGTCCCATGGTGCTCAACTGGGGAATCTGGGGATGAAAAGCCATTTTTTTTCCTGTGATAAAAATGGGTGTCAGGCACCCAGCTGCCGTAAGTGGCTTGGGGAATTTCTTCGCAAATCTTTTGCATAAGACAAATGGTATTTTTAGACCTTTTTGTCTGCAAGGCAAATATGGAATACTCTGGAAAACGTATCATTGTGTCCCTGAGTCTGCAGACAGCCAGAAGCACCGGCCTGGGGGGTGCCCACCAGCCTGGGGTGGTGTCTACCACATTTGCCTGGATGGGACACCAAGTGTCTGGCCATGCCGCAAAGAGCTGAGCTGAGGGGTCTGGAGAGGCTGTCCTGATCCTTCCTTGGAGGTAAGAGTATTAAACTGTCCCTAATGTGCTGGAGCAGACAAGACTGAACGCCCTGGAGAGAATTACAGCCCATCACGCACGAGGAATCAGGGAACATGCAGGGAAAGAGGCACTCTTGGTCTCTATTTTTGACTTAAACTGAGGGCAGATAATTGAAAACAGCACATGTGTCAGGGTTTATCTGCAGGTATGACAGCTACCTGTGAGTGCTCTATGCTAGTAAGCATGTTAGCTTGACAAGACATAGTTACAGCAATCTCCTCTCCATGTAGCCAAGAGAAACTGCAAAGGAAATGATCTGCCTCCACAGATAACCTTGTTGTAAGCATCTCTTGACAGGAATTACGTCTAGCTTCTTCAGAGGAAAACTCCTGCCGGCTCCTCCTCGGAAGGAGAAAGGAGCTGCCAGCAATGCCTGCGCTGCCTCCAGGGGAATCTCCTGCTCCCAGGCAGGAGGGAATTAGGTGACAAAAGGTACAATTCCTGGGTCACATCAGCAGTGAAGCTGCTCCCGGATGGTGTCAAGGGAGTTTGCAGTGATATGAAATGCAGATTGGAGATCAGAGTAAAAAATTCCCTCACTTGCTTCATCTACTTAATCCATTTCTTTTCTCCTCAGTGCCTCTTCTGGCTATCAGCAAGGACAGAGGCTGGCTGGCATGCTGGATGCTGGAGTTTTATCAGTTTTATTGGGTTGGTCTCACTCCTGAAAAGCTCACAAGGAGCTATTATTTTCTTTCTGGCTACACTTTCAATGCCTCTTACATCCAGAAATGGTTTTTCCTTCTCTCTGCCTGACAATGTAATAGTCAGAATCCTTTTCACAGGCCGCTTTATACATTGAAATTGGTTTTACAAGCAGGCACCTTGCCAGTTATTTTTCTCCTGTTTTCTTGGAAAAGGATCAGACATATTTATTGTCCTTGTATTTGTAACCATGGCAAAATATCTTACCTTACCTTCTCTGATGCTTATGTGGTAACGCTGCTATTTTCTACTGGAAGTATGTCAAATTGCCTCCCAATGCTTTTAAGTCTATTAACATTTTCATAGGCCCCTTTCTTACAGCTATATTGGAGTCGAATTATACAATCTGCTCAGCAGATTTTGGGCTTTGTGTTTTGTGATGACATAAGTCCTGTGCTTACATGATCAGGGTTGCAAATCAGTGGTTTTTCTGGGTGGATATAGAAGAGAAAGGAGGAGTAATGTTCTCCTGCCCCAGAAACGTGAATGCCCCTAAGCAAAGCTAAATCCCTGGGGCCCATCCACTGCAGAGAAAGACATTGTATTTTCTACAGAGATGTGCCGATCAAAAAGCAGACCTTTGGGGGGCTGAAAAATAACACCAAAGCATAGAAAAATAGGAAAGTACAGGTGCGAGGAAGTTGCGTGAAAGAATGGGTAGGTTAAAGTATCATATGAGGAAAACAAAGCTCGTAAGAAAAAGAGGAAACGTCCTAGATGCATTATCAGGCAGTGAGGACTAAAAGGAAATATATTGGAGGAATATTGCAAACTTCTGCCTCCTGTATTAAACAATTACCTCCTATTAAGAACTTCAACACAGCATATTTTTGGCTTAAATTTGTGACCTCACTCAATTTCAATTGATTAAACACAACTAAATCAATTTAGGACATCTTTAAAGATGGCCCGAAAGGGAAAGAAGCCATACCACTTCTGCTTCGTTACCCAGTAAGAATCCTTTTTTAACGTCACACATGAGGGTACAAGACTTCCTGTTGGTTTTGTTATTTTTAGTTCTTCATTGTCCTTTGGAGCTTTCTAATTGATTTTCACAAGGCGTTTGTGTACTCTTAGGTGTGTGCATGTATAATCAGATCATGCAAGTAATTTTTCTGCAAGACTGGAGAGCGAATGAGTTGGTAATACAAAGAGAATGACATTTGAACAACTGGGAGAGGCAGAAGTTTTTAGTTAAACTATTTAAAAAGGTTTGACTTTGTTTTCAGTGCTTACCACCTCCAGATTCCCACGGTGCTCTGGGAACACCGCTGCCTACAGGCAGAAGTAGAGCCCGGTGAGCTGCACTATTGAAAGGTCCAGCATCACAGGCAAAGGCAGCATCTCTGTCCTGGGCCCTTCATCCTGCAACACAGCCCACATCCTCATGCACCTGCAGGGAAGGTTCAAGCCTCCTATGTCCTGCATTATCGGGATGGTGCGTTTAGGAGTCGCTGTTTCTAAACTAAAATTGGGAATGAAAAAGAGTGGCACAGGCTGTCTCAACAGGGATGAAAGACATGGAGATGGCAGAGGGCAACCACAGCCTGCATGTGTAAAAACCCACATCTGAGCTGGTCCTCCTTTATAGTCACCAGAGAGAAACAGGCACAGCCCATGTGAAAACTCACTTCATCCTAATGAAGCTGCCTGAAATAGTCCAGCTAAGTCTCACCCTGTAAGAGCCCATTTCTCGCTCTTCACTAGAAAAGGAGCTCAGGGTGATGGGCTCATCTATAGATATTTTCACCACAGACATCTAACGTTAAGGTGGATGAATCCTTTGATTCCTCCATAGCTGGCTTTGGTTCCAACACCTCCTGCCTCTATGTGTATTTTTTCCTGTCTTCAGAAGTATTGTATGACTTACAAGATAAGAAAAGAACAAACAAAATTGAACAAAAGTGAACCATACCCTCTTGATACAGCAAATAGACTTGAATGAAATGAGATGAGATGAAAACCTGTCAATATTTAAAGGCCTTGTAAATGGATAATTTTGTCACAGTTGTGCTAATTTGCAGCCTGTCTGCTGCTGTAGAGTCCAGAAGTGGCCCCTTGCTCCTTTTATTAGCAGTCATTGATTTCTACCATGCTGCAGACATGCAAATTGCTTTACAATCAAAGAAATTGATCTTTCGAGGGGTGCAGGGTCCGGCAAACCTGTTGACTGCCCTGAAAATTGAGGCCGCTCAAGTAGGAGTCGAAGCAGACTCTCAGCTGTGGTGTTCAGAGCTCTCCCAGCAGCTCCCTTCCTCTGGAGGTTTGAGCCTAATGAACACTCAGGCTGGTATTAATGATCTTTTAAAAGTGTTCATGCTCTGAATATCCCAGCCAACAACTTCTGTTTAAAGAGGCAGCGACCTCATACAGCAGAATATCCTATTCATACAAGCTCTCGCCTACATTTTAATTTTCTTCCACTGTTTGTTGGCTTTCATCTTTGTGCAGAAGGACATTAGTTAAGGGCTTTGGTGGTTCTCCAGCAGGTCTGAGCTCTTTTCTCTCTGGATGCTAGGCTGTTGGTGAGACTAATTTGACATGATGGGACCAAAAGCTGAGAGAGAGAACAAAATATGCAATTTGTGATCCAGGCTCTTTAGAAAACAGCTTAGTAGTTATTACTGAGAGGAAGTCGTCTGTGCTCCTTGGTCCATTACAGTTGGAAGGAAACTTTATAGGGCTTTGGGATCACAGAAGAGAAAATCAAATCAGATTCAATCAGTAATTTGAAGACAGGCTTGAGAGATGAAGGAAAAGCCATGTTGTCCATGGCTGATCACAAGCATGAAAATTGTGTTTACAGTTGACTGGTGGCACAAAGGTAGGACAGGAATAGATCATTTAGTGCAACACTTGGAGCCTGGCAGGAGCCAGAACCAAAAATTGCAGCCTGAAAAAAACCATCCAAGGTTATGGAGTGCTCATACCAAAAGACTCCTGTGCTTGGTGCCAACGGCAGCCAGTGGGGCCCGAAGGACCGTGGCCTCCTCCTGCAGTGGGGCCATGTGCCATGGTGAGGGGGCAAGCAGGCATCACCCTGCTGAGGACAGCGGGGCTCCCAGGCTGCAGGCAAAGTCTCAACAGCACTTTGGGAACAGTGAGCTGCAAAGATTTATTATCTAGCCTGTAAGGCCTGTTTTCTGTTATCAGTTTTAATTTGGACAGGGGTTGCATTGCGCTCTTTCACCATATCACCCTATTCTTTGGGGAGAAGTCTTAGAGAATGAATCACCTGATTTATCTTCCCTCTAGCACATATTGCTTTGTGCCTACTGCTGCATCACCTTCTTTGTCTTAGCTAAAGCTTAATAGGTCCAACTTTCTTGGTCCCTTCACACAGCAGTCCCAAGATATTGCCAATGAGAACAAACTATATTTTTGCATTAAAGTTTTTGAGATCCAGGGGGAGGCCTAAGGTACAATAATCTAGAAGATGTGTACTATCAATTTGTGCAATGACATTAAAATGGGGCTCTAGTGACTGGAAGCTGATCCTGGATAAATTTAAGCTAGCAGGAGAATAAGGACTTTCAGCAGAGTAATTCATCAGGAAAATGGCTGGGTTGGGATGATGGAATATTCTGCATCTATTGAAGATCAGGTGTCCCCTTTCAGAGGGGTGAAATGTTTGAATTTCTTTTCTGGTCTTTAAATCTATGCAGGAGTTCTCCTTTACTGGCATTTTTTTTCAGGCTTGCATATTTTGGAAATGATTTCTTCTAGTTGAAACAGCAATTAGCACAGGGAAGTCCACGGGGAAGTACTATGATGTGGGCCATGCTAAGGGGAAGACCCGATGGTTGCTATCTCCCTCCCAGGCTTGTAGGCCTGATTTTGAGTCTATGCTCTTCTCTGCATCCACCCTACCGCTCTGTTTGCATTTTAACCTCTGAGTGTCCCAAGTAACATCACTACTTCATGGCCTAAGCTAGAGCTGGTACCTTGCGTTTCAGCAACAGCAAGGTCTTTGAGGAGTGTGTGATGTCTATAGACACACGTGTATCAGGTAGCTGCTGTTGAAGGTCCGTCTGCACGTCCAGATGCTAAACGACATGCGATCCTGCTTGCCCTGTGTGCTGCCAAACTTCAGCAGAGCTGGCCCAGGAAGCCACCCAACACCTTGAGCAGAGAGGCAGATTAGAGCCCTGAACTGCAGCAGGTTTGTGTCCCACCTGCTCAGAGGATACATGTTTGCTGGCATCCCTGGAGAGCTCACCCAGTATTTGATGTGCTCATGTTGGAGAAGTGGGGAGGGACACAGGGAAATGAGCCCACCATGATGGTAGCTGGGGAGGACGCAGGCCAAGCCTGGTGCCCTTCTCTCCCTGCAGTTTGAAGGAAACTACATGGAGCAGACGTGTTCTTTAATTAATACTCAGTTACTCCTGACAGGTTAGACAAACCTCTGCTGGGAATGGCTCCAGCAAAGGCACAGGGTCACCCCCCTGCTGGCCTCCAGAGGCTCTTTCGAGCCCATTTTTTTCACAGCTTTAAGTGTAATGTGATCTGACTGGCTCTTTCACTACGTTGCACGTGTGCCACCAAGACCTGTGCTGCTCACACAGGGACTGGATTGAGCCCACATTGCCAGCATCCCTCTGTCCTGCTCCCCAGTTTGCACAGATTTTTACCCTCCTGACTGCAAGCACCCTAGTTCAGCCACAAACCAATGCAGCTCAGGACCTGCAGGTGAGCTTAGATTTGCTCAGTTAACTCCTGGTCCCGCTGGTCCCGCTCTGGCACAGGCACAGGCTGCCACCACTGTAGCCATGCAAGCAGGAACAAGCCACTGACGGACCCCATGTCTGCAGGAGGCAGATTTAGAGTGGAGCAGTGGGGTCTGGTACCACACTCTACCACATCCCCTCCATGTGCCAGAGCAGCAGCATTGCCCTTTTCCAGACTGGGGGAAGGATCTGCTCCCAAACTCTCTTCCATGCTCTGTTTGCTTGGCAGTGTCTTTGGCAGGGAAGGTGCTTTGGAGGAGAAGACGCATGAACCTGTAGCAGGTCCAGCTGATGGACATTTCTCATGCGCTCCACGAAAGGACTTCTCCTCAAGCCAAAGGACCTGCTCTGTGCAAGGCACAGATAGGAAAGCAGAACAACAAATGGCTCCGCTCACTGTCAGAGGGAGCTGGACCAGCATTTGGAAATCTCTGGCACTGAGCTTAAAACAGGTATAACATCGGGTGTCAGAAATTCAGGAGCCCATGGCTGTACTTGGGAAGGGTGATGGAGCACCTCTTCTTCATGCAAAGACTTTTAATCAGTCTTCTGAAAAATACAGCACACAGAAGAAGACAAGAAAAGGCACCCTGCTCCAGCTGGGGTGTTGGCAAACATCCACCAGGAGCCACTGTCGGTACTGTTGTCTCTGCAGCCGGGAGCTGGGGAAGGGCTCACGCCACCACACAGACACTGCTCCCTGAGGCAGCCAAGCAGAGCCATGTGTCCTGTCAGTGTTCAATATCACTGGTGAAGAAAAGATAGCTTCCAACTCCTTCCTAGCCGCCAGTGAGCTTAAACCTGGCCTGGCCCACAAGGCTCAGTGAATGAGCCAAGAACCAGTTGTCATTCAAAATATATGGTGATGGCCATAACCAGTGCAATGAAGTGTGGTGTTTCACCTGAAACCTTTCCACTTCTGGCTGACTCCTGGGTCTCCAGACAGAGCCGTGAGCTCTTGCACCTCCAGCAAGTCATTGGAAATTCAACATGGTTTATTAACATCCGTCTGTTGTCTATTACAGTATTTATAACCAAGGGGAAGGCCTATTCTTCTCTGACAGTAAATCTACACCACAGAACAGAAGAAAAAGCTTGTTTTGACTTGTAATCTGAGTAAACCTGACAAGGAGGGAACAGAAAGGCAAAAGAACAAAAGGCCATTTTTATAGCATTTGAAAAAAAAGAAACAACAAAGCTGAAGTAAGGCAGCTGAAATGTTTGAAGTGTTGCTGCTAGAGCAGTTCCCTCTCAGCTTTTTTCCAAAGTCACCTTCTAAATAACTAATGCAACTATCACCTCTGTAACCATGTCAATAACACTTGGCCATTTGTTTGCAAGTATTCAGGATTTACAAGAAAAGAAGAGTAGTGTATCTGAAATTCAGTCTCAAAACAGTTAAAAATAATCGAGCTCACTGCATTGGGATTGCGTGGCAAGGTTTTGGTAGCGGGGGGGCTACACGGGTGGCTGCTGTGAGAAGCTGCTAGAAGCTTCTCCCATGTCCCATAGAGCCAATGCCAGCCGGTTCCAAGACGGACCCACAGCTGGCCAAGTCCGAGCCCATCAGCAACAGTGGTAGCACCTCTGGGATAACATATTTAAGAAGGGGGAAAAAACCAGCTTCACAACAGCAGCTGGAGAGAGGAGTGAGAACATGTGAGAGGAACAGCCCTGCAGACACCAAGGTCAGTGAAGAAGGAGGGGGAGGAGGTGCTCCAGGCACTGGAGCAGAGATTCCCCTGCAGCCCCTGGTGAAGACCATGGTGAGGCAGGCTGTCCCCCTGCAGCCCATGGAGGTTAACAGTGGAGCAGATATCCACCTGCAGCCCGTGGAGGACCCCACACCAGAGCAGGTGGATGTGCCCGAAGGAGGCTGTGACCCTGTGGGAAGCCTGAGCTGGAGCAGTCTGTTCCTGAAGGACTGCACCCCATGGAAGGGACCCATGCTGGAGCAGTTCGTGAAGAACTGCAGTGTGTGGGAAGGACTCACATTGAAGAAATTCGTGGACAACTGTCTCCCGTGGGAGGGACCCCATGCTGGAGCAGGGGAAGAGTGTGAGGAGTCCTCCCCCTGAGGAGGAATGTGTGATGAACTGACCGCAACACCCATTTCCCATCCCCTGCGCCGCTTGTGGGGAGGAAGGAGAGAAAATTGGGAGTGAAGTTGAGCCTGGGAAGAAGGGAGGGGTGGGGGGAAGGTGTTTTAAGATTTGCTTTTATTTCTCATTATCCTACTCTGATTTGACTGGTAATAAATTAAGCTAATTTCCCCAAGTTGAGTCTGTTTTGCCCATAATGGTAATTGCTGAGTGACCTCCCTGTCCTTATCTTGACTCACAAGCCTTTTGTTACATTTTCTCTCCCCTGTCCAGCTGAGGAGGGGAGTGATAGAGCGGCTTTGGTGGGCACTTGGCATCCAGCCAGGGTCAACCCACCGCACTCACTCTAGGGATTCAGGATTCCCAGTGAAGCCCAATGAACAAGGCAGTAAGGTGCAACTGGCCCCAACATATCCGCTGTGTCTCACCTCCATCACCTGAGTGTACAAGGACATACACTTTTCAACATCTGTGCACCCCAGACTTGTTGTCTTGACACGTTTTTCATCCCAGTTAAAACTCCAAAGCATACATGACACCACGCGTGAATTTTGCCATACATGATGGAAAAAGTAATCCCGAATTTCTAGCTATGGCATTCACTGGATGAAACATACAGTTTTAGTATAGTAGAGAAGACGGGCATGAGATTTGAATCTGGTCTTTGAAGCCAGCAAGCTGGTCCTGCTACAGTGCTCAAGTTACCCAGTGCTTAGCATATGCCCTATGGCAGGGACTGGGGGAACCTGAGAGTCACCAGAGGTCCATGATCTCCAGTTGTGACATACAGATATAGGGACATACTGAAACCACTCGACTTTCCCAGCTGCAGGCAAAGAGGCGTTCATCACTGGAGCTTGCTCCAGAAAGCCATGACGTTGTTATCTCAAAGCCATCCCCAGCCAGGCCTTGTGCATAACACGATGGTGTCAGAGCTGCATTCAGTGGGCTCAGCTCCCCCCTGAAGAGCTGGGTGGGGGAGGGAGCTCCCATGGATGTACCCCATTAGGGTTTCTTGTATTTGGCTGATATACACAGAGAAATCTCCCCATATTACCCTGTTCAGTGCTCCTCCCCGCTTCCTCAGTCACTGTCAAGCAAACAGATTTTCTCAAGAGCACAGAAGAGTGTTTGGGAGCAGATCCATTCCCCAGTCTGGAAAAGGGGGATGCTGCTGCTATGGCACGTGCAGGGGATGTGGTCGTGTCGTACCAGACCCCACTGCTCCACCCCAAATCTCCCTCCTTCAGCAGGAGGGCAAGGCACCAGAAGTGCTGTGGCACAGATGGGACCCCAGCTGCTCTGGCTGTCACGCAGCCCACACAGGTGAGAAACCTGTGTGAGCAGCCACGGTGCCCATATAGATATCCATCTCCACAAGCATGGATGACTGCTGGGAAGAGGGAGGCATTGAAGTGATGAAACAACCCAGTTATTTCTTGGACGGTAATCCAGGGGCCACTCTTAGCGGGACCTCATAGTTGTGCTGAAGCAAATACTCTCCTGCCATACTTGCTCTGCTTTTTCTAAAGCAGCGTGGCCCTGTGTATCCAGCAGGGAACACAGAGTTGAATGCACCAGAAATTTCTTCTGAGGACCTACATCAGGCCACTCCTATCCTGGTACTCAACTCCACAGGCTCCATTGCCTCAAGATCATGTTTTCACAGAGGGCTTTATGTTGGAAGGGTCCCCTGGACAACAGCTGCTCCAATCTCCAGCTCAAGTTACATCAGGTTTCTCAGGGTCATTTCCAGTTGAGTTGTGAATGTTTCCAAGAGATATGTTGACTGTTCAAAGGAGAAGATCTCCTCTCCTCTAGGCAAAACATGTAGGGTTTGAGTTGGCCTGAAGGATGGACCCTGATTTAGATGTTTGTGGTCAGGGTAGTGCTGATCTAGAGCTGAGGTCTGAGTCATGTCAGCAACACCTGTACTGCTCTGCACTGCCAACTCACTTCCGTATGCAGCCTGGGAGCCTCTGAAGCCATCCAGATTGTTTCCTCCAGTTGAAATATTTTTAACCCACCTGACCAGCCCTAGAAGGGGACATCCCGCCCCAGAACAAGGGTTTTTTTACTGTGGATGAACAGATAAAAGAGAGAGGAATCAAGAGATGGCAGAGCTGTGAGCTGAAATAAGACATGACAGCAAGATGAAGCACAAGAAGGACATGTACAAGAAGTGAAGGCAATATGAACAGTGAAGGAAGAGGACACAAAGGACATTTATTTTCTCTTAACAACTATTTTAGTAGCAATGGAAGTTGTATGGACAAGACAGACTTCTTTCTTACAGAAACCTCTTGCAGAGTCACCTGAACCAGCCTTTGTCCTTGTACCTCCAAATGGAAAGGGCTCTGGCTCCCCGCACCAGGGAGAGATGTGCCACGAAGGCATAGACCCAAGTGGAAATGGCAGCGGTGCTTCCTCCAGTGCTTCACTGAGGGTGAAGTGGAAACTTTGAGACACAAAGAGCAGCCACAGCCATGCAAGGGATGTGGTCGTTATCAGTAACGTCTTCACAGCCATGTCCTCTGCCTGAGCCCTCTCTGCCTCAGCATTGACCTGCTCGCAGCCGGGATTGCCCTGATGCCCTTTACTCCCAAACAGGGAGGTCAGCAGGAGGCAGGCGGTGAGGCACGGTGCTCCCCTTGCTGCTCTCATCTCCTCTGAAGAGGAGCCTGTGTGGCACAGGGGCCTCACTGGTACCCAGAGGAGACAATTGCAAGTCCAAGTTTAAAAGCAGATGCTTCACAGCCTCTATGAGTGAAAAATCAAACCGAGCAGACTAAATAGATTACACTAATTAAGAGATGCAATATCCAGAGAAGAACAAGACAGTGTTTTCTTTGGGCGACATTAGCTGTTGCCCAGGTAAAAAATAAAGTTTTCCCAACTGATCTGTCCTGGCTAATGTCCTTGCAGACATGCTTTGGGATAAATTAAGCAAAGCCATTGGCTTGGGTTTGTATCTGCTCAGTTATGCCACACCCTCCAAGGCTTTTCCTATTTAAGCTCAGTCATTAAAAGAATGAACAAAAAATACACTTAATAATTGAAAGAAAAACTAATGCTGTTTTCCCAGCACTTGGAAACACAGGATGCTGTCTTGCATTCAGCTAGGCGAGAGCTAAGCCTTGTCGTGTAACTGTAGCTGTAGGAGGTTTTGTCCTGCACCCCTCCGGCCAGGAGGCTGCCGTGGCTGCCTTCAAATTCATCACTGTCCAACATGATTCATGGCCTTGCTGGCACAGCCTGGGATTCAGCCCCTCTGTCCCGAGCCTCTCGGTGTTGCCGTTGCTGACAGCTGTATCAGGATGGCAACTGCTGGTGCCAGTAACCACCGCTTGTGCTTCTTAAAAATGGAACAGCAGGACCCGAAAGCAGGGCAGGGATGGGAACCAGAGCTCGGAAATGAAACAGCACTGTCAGGAACAGGGCAAAGATCTTGCTGGTGCATCCAAGCCTGTGTAACACTTCTGGGTGAATGGCAATGAAGTGTGCTGCAAGTGGGTAAATACTACAGAGATCTTCGGTTGGTAAGGCTTAGTGCTTCTCTCCGGTGTGCTGGAAATCCCACCGCACTTGCCACAGACAAATGCTAAACTAAGGGACAATTTAACAGTGGAGGTCTCTTTTCTGACTGAAATTCAAATGAGTTTTAATGCTGCCACCTGAACTCCTCCAAATATTGCAAAACCAGACTCGGCCCTGGCAAATCACCCCTGTGGGTGAAGAGCAGAAGGATGTCACTGCCGGCAGCCCCACCGCAGGGCTGGGAAGATGTTGAGCTCTCCTTTCCCCTCTCTTGCTGCCCAAACCGCTGGGCTACGGGCCCTGGGGAGTGCCTGGACCCCTGCCCATGCCAGCTGCCCCGGCATTGCGAGGCTCCTCCAGGCTCGCTCCTGGGTGCATGGGGTGCTTCCTCTCCACGGCCCTGGAGACCCGTCCTCAGCCCGAGCCACCTGCCCCCAGCCCCCTCACCCTCATGTAAACTGCTGTTTACAGAAACAATGTGCTTTCCCCTTTGGTCTCTGTTTTTCCTTGTGCCGAGTCTTCCCAATTAGTGACAGTTTTTTGGCTACTTAGTAGATGAGTCCTTTGTTTATATATTAAAATTTTCTTCAGCCTGTTTGTTCGGCGTCCAAGTGTTTAATCAGTGATTGTGCTTAAGCGTAGTCTGTATTTTTATTATCTACTTAATCAGATGAAAGAAGGCTCTTTTCTCTTTTTTTTTTATTTATTGTTAATTAAGAAAATGCCTAGACTTGTTGCACAAGAGGAGCGCAGCCGTGTACCTCCTAGGCAGGAGCAGGCAATGCTGCCAGGGGAAATGTCTCTTATGCAATCTTCCTCTCAGTTCAGGTTACAAAAGATAAGTGGCACTGACATGATCAATGTGATAAACGCCAACGGCTGACTTACTGAACCAACCTTGGACAACTGAAAATGCACTTATTAGAACAGCTTATCCCCATTTATTTTTATAGATAAATATATAAAGCAATATATGTAATTAATACATGGAGGCTTCTTTTCTTTGAGGCTAGTATTGATTTCAGCAAAGCATGAATATGCTGAAAGAGAGAAAAAAATGAAAATATAAAATATATGGTTAATTGAAATTTTAAATCCCCTTGAACAGTTCTCTGCTCTTCCCAGGCCATCTGCTTCTCAGCTGGGGGTCTCCTGCCTTTGCAGCAGGAACACACCCCTGGCCAGACACCAGGCACCAGGAGAAGGACCCACTTTTACAGCAGCTTCCCCACCACTGGTTTTAGGTCAGCAACAACTCATCAGTTTTCTCCCTTTAATATTCCCTTCACAGCTTTCCATGGCATTGCTGTTCCTTTTGGGAGCTGGGGCCGTACTCAATTCCTTTCCCTGTCACTGCAGAGTCAGACGCTAATACCTCCACAGGTTCCCCTCTGCCCCAAGGGAGCCCCCCTCAGCGGCTCGCTCTCCCGCAGGTTGGGGTCACTGGGTGATGGCACAGTGACCGCGGCGGTGGGGCTGCACCGCTCTCCTTGTGCTGTGCTTGTTCCCCTATCTCCCACGTCCCTGCTGCAGCACCCACCGCTACCACCCTCTGACCACACACCCACCTGGCTGCCAGCCCACCTATGGGTGGCTATGGGGCTGCCTTCCGAGCTGGGAAAGAAGCGATGGGAATATTTGGGTCCCTTCAGAGGTGTGACTGTGTGCACAAGTCCCCTTGCCCTCCTCTAAGCCCAAGACAGATGCTCACGTGCACAGAAGTGCTAGCACCTCTGCTCTGTCCTGCTTCTTCCACTAGAGCCCACGACAACAGCTGAAACCCTCTGTGACAACCTTTTCTTGCACTGCAGCCAGCACTTGACTTGAGAAGGGATTTTCATCAGCTTCACAGAACACTATTACGCCATTACTTCAAGTGCCAAATGCTTCTATTGAATTTAAACCCTGGAGAATTCCTTGGAGAGGCTCCTTGCAGGCCAAGGCCCTCTGTGCAATCACTCCCAGATCCTCCAGTGACAATCGGACATCAGTGAAGGCTCTAGGCAGAGACTCCTGTCACAGGCAGTGAACAACACTGCTGCTGCTTCTGAAATGCCTCAGAGCTCCTCACCCGGGGTGCGCAGCTTTGAGGTCCTGTCATTTGGCATAGGCTACCTTCACTCTTCCCACCCCACCTCTTGCTCCAGGATCACAGGAATCACTGTTCGTGCCTTGCGGGATGAGCCACTGCTCTTCTTCAACATGAGGCTCTTGAGCATCCAGCCACTTGTTGCAAATGCAAGCAGTGCTGCTGCAGATGGACCTGAGGCTCTCTTGGCTCTGCTGAGGTCCTCTGCAGGAGGAGGACCAGTGGGGGTTCTGGCTGCCAGCCCTGCCCGGACAGGTTCCTCAGCTCGTAGCATCTTCTGGCTCCCTTCTTTTCCAGGGGAGACAGGCGGGGACTGGTTAAGGCAGCTTCAGTGAGCATGGGGCTCCTTGTCTCAGTGACCAAGGCGGTAGAAGCTGGGCCAGCAAACTTTGCTGATGGGGAACACCTGCCCTTATCATGGTGCGGGGTGAGTGAGGGTTTCCATGTACTGCATGGCTCCCAGGGAGCATGGGCAGAGAGAGATGGAGGAATGGAACTGGAAGACTGAAGCAAAGGGGAGGTTTTGCACCATGGTGGCATGGATTCAAAAGGCCTTTGGGTGGCAGAGACAATATAAATACAACACTGGTGGCAGCCAACCGTTGGTGTCACTGGAGGTGGCAGTGTGACTCCACACCTGCACCCCCTTCCAGTTGAACAGGGGCAGTTTGTTTTTCATGTGGAAAAGCCAGTCTATAACGTACACTGTTGGCTCTCATTTTTCAGGGGACAATGCACAGCAGTGCCCTCTGAGCCTCCCTGAAGATGCTGATGCAGACGCAGCCTTCAATCACGGTTCTACACATCCCATCGGTTCAGTTTTGAGGCAGAGATTTGGGGCACCGTGAATCAGCGTTTCTGCACTGTTCAAGCCCAGGGCTGCCCCCATGTCTGTGAATGATCCGAAGACCCTGCTGTCCCCACCAAATGGCTGCACAGACCAGCCTGGGCATCGGTCTCCCTTCAGCCTGGTGTGGCTGTCACGCTTGTGTTTCCAGGCTTGCGAGAAGAACTGAGAAAAATCCCACTGGTCAAGAGTCCTCTCAAGAGATGGGTTTGACCTGCCCCAGTGCCATCACCATCCCCAGACCCTGCTCTGGCAGCTCCAGAGCTTGCCAGTGTTTCCTATGGCACAGTGCAGTGCAGGTCAGAGCACCATAAATCCCATCCAGACAGATGCAAACAAGTTTCTCTTCCTCCCTGTAAATGCCTATTAATAAAATTGATATTGTCTGCCTACCCCAGGCATGTCCAGGAGCCCTCAGCTTCAGTCCTCCAGGAAGACACAACTTGTGCTGAGCCTTGCTTGTCCTGGACATCATGCAGGAGGATGCACCACATGGGGCAAAGCACATTGGTGGGACCCCTCTGCTTAGAGGGTCCGCTGTAAAATATTTAATACCAGGCATTTAAATGAGGCTGTGCCAGGTGTCACCCAGGGATGACCTGAGGTTCGTGGTGAGCCTGAGTCACCCATGTGTATTTGTCTCATTACTCACCTCAGAGGGCATACCCCTGAGGGCTTACATGGGATCGGGGCAGAGGCAGCTTTGGCTGAATGTCAGGGTCCCAAAGGTTTCACACCTGGAGGAGTCCAGGCACAGAGCAGTCCCGTGAGGGTACAAGCCAGAAGGAAAGATTTCCTCAGATGTATGTGTAACAGCTTGAACTCACTGCCTTTTTGCACAGATCTTTGTTACAAAGCTGGCCAAGCCCACCTATTTTAATAAGAAAAGAACAAATATCAAAGCAGTGATCCTACAGCAATGTGAAAATTAATGGTGGAGAGGAGAAGAGAAAATGTTATGGTCTTTTTTTAAACTAGGATTTGGTCTTCTCCCAAGAATATTGATAAGTGGCGTTGGGGCTGTCAATTAGCTGCACAGCAGTGGTGGCACTGACATTGGGGCCTTCTGCTCCAACCCCTTTTAAAGGCAGAAATGGAGCTCAGCCCTGTCTCTGCCTACCTGGGGCCGCTGCAGGTGCTCCTGCCCTCAGAGCCACCAAAACCCAACTCTGCAGAAAGTCATGTCCTAGGACAGCCTGCACCAAGGAGAGACTTCCAGGTGCGATCCCACTGAAGGTGGCTCTGCACAAGACAGTTTCCCATGGCTATCAGTACTATGTGAAGCCTCCTAATTGGAAGCACCTATTTGGCTAATCCCTTCGTTTTGTGGTGTTTGGGGTTTTTTTTCTCAGTTTCTCTGTGAGGGCAAATGCCAGCCCCGGTGGTTTCTGACAGCAGGTAAGACTTACCTTGTTGAATCTCACCCATTTCCTATCTTTGATCCTTGTGAAATTTGCCTCCCACCCTTTGATGCAGCAGGATAGTGGGTTATTTGTTCTTCTCCTGTCAACACCCACCAGAAGCTGGGAAAATGGTGATTTCCTTGCGAAAAAAAGTGGTTTTCCAAAGACCATTGAGTCTCTGATTCTGCCTTCACTTTATTCAGGTTTTGCTTGGTTTAACTGAAGGCTTGTCAGCAGCTACGCAGGTGTAAATCAGAAATAGCTTCATGCCTGACTCATTCAATACTCCACCGCATCTCATCCCATCCAGCAAGAGCTCCCGTTCGGCTGCTTTGGCACAGACCTCGCTCCTGGGAAGCAGAGCTGGGGGCCAAGGGGGCTGGGAGGTCAGAGACCGCTCTCAGAAGGGGCTTTAAAACCAAAATCTGGGAGGTTACCGCTTGTGCCCCCCCCCATCTCTTGGGCTGTCTGCACCCACTGATGGAGCAAGACCTGCCCGTCCCCCCAGCTGGCGGGGCTCTCCCAGCCACCTGGCCCGCAGGTCTTCAGATGTCGGCTTCCCTGCCTCTGTCAGATGGAAATAATGGAGGAAACAAATGTTTTCCCAAAAATAGTGCCTCCCTTTGTGTCTTTGAACAGCTGTGTGTCACTCATGCTCCTGCTGAGCCTGGCTTTAGGTACAGCTGGCTGCTCCGGGTAAGGAGGGCTATTACTTCTTCCCAGAACAGATTATCCATACGATGGACAGACTTTGTACATAATGACTCAATCACTATTAAAAAAACCCCAAACCCAGGAGAGGAGCTATTGAACCAACCTGCTGGGCCGGGCTGGAGGCAGCATCAGCCAGATGGGAGTCCAGGAGCGGGTCCCCGCCGGCCTCGCTCCGCTCACCCAGAGCCCACCAAGCCCCTGCCGGGTCTCGCTCCCTCAGGCACCAGCACGTGGGGCCGAGGCGGGCAACCGTGATGCACCGAGGGGTGGCCGTCAGCGATGTCCCCACGCTCCAGCCCTGGGTGCAGGACAAGGTGCTGGACAAGCCATGAGGGTGGAGGGATGGAAACAACAGCAGAAGGAGGAAAGGGAGCAGGTGAAGGTGCCACTGCCCTGAGTCTCCACTGAAGCTCTGATTTGAGGTTAAACACAGCACACAAACTTAAAACAAGCAGGTGGGAGAGTTTTCAAAGCATGCAAGGACTTTTCCCTCCTCCTCCTCTCCTGTGAGACCTGCCTGGGGAGAGCGGGCATGGGCATGAGCTGGCGGGGAAGGCAAAGCAGCGCATCCCCCCAACCCCTGCGCTTTGGCTTCTAAGGAAATTCATGCAAATTTTAGAAAGCGATTGAGATGTCTGGAGCTTCCTCCACCTGTCACGGGCTTATTTCTAACGGAAGTCGTAATGAGGCACTGGGAGGACAGGATCATTTAGTTTTCTTTACAGTAATCACAATTTAGATGCTCCGTAATATAATAAGAGCAAGAAGGGAACAACAGCTGGAACGGCTCGCCAGCTTGTCAGGCCTGACGAGCTGCAACACAGCGGCCAGGCAGGCCCTGTCCTGCCATTTCAGGAATAGCGCTTTGCGATAAAACTGCCCGTCACTGTCCCCGCCGGCCAAGCGCGCTGACCGGAGGCACAACCGCCCTGCACACCTCGGCGCCCTGGCTGCCCTGCAGTACCTCTCACGGGGCACAGCAGACCACTACACGTCGAAAGCCAGAGGCTGCCAGAGGCAAAAGCACATATTTCAGCTCCTACCGACTCAGCCAGGCCTCTCCGAGGGCCCTTGGTCACCCACGTGTGTGCCCAGCACAGCCTGAGCATCCCGCAGCACTGAAGCCGGAGTGCAGAGGCACATCTGCCCTTGGGAAGTCCGGCCTGCACCGCACAGCGCTGCCTTCAAGCTGGGAAGTTTTACCTACAAACCACGAACACAGAGCTTGGTGCACCTGCTTATGTATCTTACACACAGACTGACCTGCAGCTGACCTGACAAGAGCACTGTGCTGACCCGGGAGCACTCATTCGGCTCCCGTTACACCTGGGCAGGGCTGGTGTCCTTCAGCCGGGCAGGAGCTGCAGCTGACGTGGGTACAACGTACAGCGCGGAGCTCAGCCAAGCGGCACCCTTACCTGCTCCTGCTCTGAAAAGCAAAAAGTCCCTTTTACTGATTAGAAAGCCAGAAAAGGGCCTGGTCCCTTCCTCTTCCTGAGCAGCTGCTGGCACTGTTAGCGCAGGACAACTCTGCTGTTTTGCCTATTCCTCCTGAACCTGCAGGAAAAAGAGCAGCAGGAGAAGCGAGCAGAAACCAGCAACCTGCCGCCACCTCTCGCCGGGTGGTTTCCCAGGGGTTTGCAGCGAGGAGCGGGGCTTGGGGAAAGCAGCCAAAGGCCACGTGCAGGCTCTCAGGGCCCACCAGCACGGGGAGGTTTGGCATCCACCGGCCCTCTCCCCGGCACGGAGCAGTGGCTGCTCTGGGGATGCGCGTGGGGTCTGGGGCTTGTTGCTTCCAGCCCCGGAGGAAGTAAATTGGCTCAGGCACCAACACCGCTGCCAACTGCTCCTGGCAGGGATTGGCATTCAGCTGGTCTCACCTTCCCCTAACCCTCACATGTTTACAGCTTCATCAAAAAAGTGGGTTCAGTGCCATCTGCCTCTGCCTTTGGTTTCTCCAGCAGTAACTTCTATTTCTGTAGATGACGGAAAACTAAAGGACTATTGCCAAGGATATCCTAAATTCATGCCCGCAACCACCCGCTGTCTCCAGGGACTCCAAGTGTCATCGGCATAAATGCAGCAGCGTCCCTCACCATGCGCTGGCTGCTCAGGAGCTGTGCAGGGCTGAGGAGCAGCTCTACCTCCTTCCCGTTGAAGCCTGTGCCTCTCATAGCATCCCTGCCCTGCCAGTCTTAGCTGTCTCCTAAAAATCCGGTTTATCATTTTGTGGAGTGATCTGGGAACCTCAGCCAGCTGTGAAGCACAGCAGGAGCCTGGCTGCTTAGATCTATCAGCATGCATGCGTGAAGGAAGAAGCGTGTCCATCGAGGAGGACATCCCATGCTGGGAGATGTCCTGAGGGGAGGACAGTGGGTGAAGAGGGCCCCAGCCCAGGCAGGAGCAGCCATGGCCCCGGTAGCTCTGCGGCAGGCAGCTCTGTGGCTCTGGGGTTCTTGGCTGGGGTGTCAGCTCCGCCAGTGGCATTGCAGAGGGAGAATCTGCTCTCTGATGATACAAAAATCACAAATCCTTTTTTTACTGTGTTTTCTTCAGCAGCTTTTTCAATTGCCATTCATATCCTTCTCCCTATCACCCCATCAGCTCTCCACCGTCTCTCAGCTGCCAGACACATGTAAGGTGCCTGCCAGGCTCCTGGCAGTGATCTCTTTCCATCCCTCAATCCCTCCTGCACTGCCCATAGCCCAGCACTGCCGTGGAGGAGAGCTGGGCTCCTGGCCCGTGGTCCCCATGGCTGTCCCTAGACCTGGGGAAAATGGTGCCACAGGGCCCCAGCTCTGATGTCTTGGATGCAATGAAGTCAGCATGGGTTTTGCATGTCACCGCGGTGGAGGATTGCAGGTTGACACCTTTTGCTGGGGTCCTTTCCTGTGTCCGTGGTGGTTACTATTTAATTTATTTTAAAAAATATTTATTACACTTGTAGTCTTATACTAATTAGGCCTGCTGCTATGCTTCGTCGTTGCAAAACTGGACTTAAAAATGGGGCTGCCCCTCTTGGGGAGGCAGGTGGGGTATGGCCCCTCAGCAGCCCTCACTGCCGGAACCGCCCCGGTCCAGGCCAGGGCAGTGCCAGGGCCACCCACCTCCAGCCACCGGGACGCCCTGGGTTTCCAGCCCTCATCCACCCGCACTCCTGGAGGAATAAACTTTCCATTACCTTTTCCCTCACTCCATTTTCTTCCCTTACAAACCTAGACTACTACTACCTCATTCTCTGGTAATCACAGCTAGTCACTCTCATTTAGCTTCCACCCACCATACAAAAGCAAGCACTAAGTGCTGTGTTTAGCACCAGGGTGTGCTCGCTGGTGATGGTGGGTATTTTCCCCTTGCTTCCCAAAGCTTTCTTGATTCACTGATGTCCCTACTGCTCCAGGATGGCCTTACAGGGCACTGTTCCATGAGAAAATGGTCCTAAATGGTTGGCTTTTACCTTATTTGCTGTGATGCTCATGTGAGCATCCTCAGAGGTGAGCGCTGTCCTGCCCTTCCCAAAGCAGAGCTAGGGGGGTGTGCGCTGCCCGGGGCACCGGCTGCAGAGCCCCGTTGGCATGGGATGCTCAGGGCACGTGTACTGGGAGGAAAATGCTGTTCTTAAATTGCCGTCCAGCTTCTGGGACACAACTTGGCTGCTCTGCTGGACACAGTGTTGTGCTGGCCAGGTGTTCAAGCTCATTTAGCACCTTGTTGACTATCCCTGCCTGGGCTGCGTCGGGCTCTGCAAGCACTGCCATCACTGCAGGGAGCCACCAGGCAAGCATTGGAGAGCAGCTCCTGCCCCATGCCCTTGATCCCATACGGCACTTCCGCGGCACCAAGAGTTCAACACCCATTTCATGCGGCTGCTTCCTATCAGTCCCAGAGAGCTGGTGCAAGGGGGATCTGCATGGGTCCCCCCGCCTGGCATGGGGTGAGAGGAAATGCCCATGCAGAGCTGGGGGGAAGGAGCTCGCCTCTGCGGAATGGGCTTGGGGATGGAAGAGAAGGGAGGAAAGGGAGGGAGAGGAAAGGAGCACCTGCCCACAAAGTACAGCAATACTTTAAATATCCTCTTTTTCCTATTTCAGTCTAACAGGTTTTAAATAAAGCAACGTTTCAGCTGGTTTTGCCATTGTTAGAAAGAGTTTCTGGAAGTCTGGTACTTCCTTGCAATGACAGGTAATAGACAGATCTATTGATAATGATACAGTGCATGCATGAACGAGCATTTAAAATCTCTCTGTACTGTGAAATACCTAACAGTGACAGAAAAAACCCTCGCTAATACTGTGGGTGCGTGCTAAAACGTGTATTTCTTTTCTTGCTAATTCTTCCAGGGCAGTGGGAAATGTTGCAGTGCAGCTGACAGCATCTCTTAAGTAATGAAATGCTTCGATTCAATGGTTTTCCACACTGGCAATGGCATCACCTTCTTCCCATTTGTATTCCTCCAAGAGGCTTAGCAAGATGATAAAAGCTACTTCAGAAGCAATTGCAGCATGTCTGCGATTGACTTGTGGGTTTGGGCCTTTTTTTTAAGCCTTTATCTGCTCTAACACCTCTTCTTATGCTGGAGGGAATTTAGCGAGGGGTAAATACCTAATTTCATTAGCAGATGTAATTTCTCCATAGTGCAAGTTCTACTGATTGAATCACAGAGTATAAATGCTAAAAAGGAGTTTTATTCTAAGCTTTTTGAAGGGCCACCAAAGTGGCATTTGCAGAGGAGATTTGTATAGGTCTGAGTTAGAGAAAGGTGACAAGATTTGAGGAGGTCTAGATAGGAGAAAATGAGGATGACTCAGGTTTAAAACCAGTGGGGTTTCTTTTATCAAGTACTTGTCATGGTTGCAACAAAAGAGTGTCAGCAACTCCAACTGGAGGAGCAAACCATTAGCGCAACAGAAGGTCAGTGGGGGAGAGCATTATTAACTGACAGCTTGCATTGTGAAATGATTTTCCCTCCACACCACGGAGGCATTTATCTCTGAATTTTTACTTGATGAACATGCAAAGCACAGATTTAAGGGCATCTGATAATGTTAATCCAATTATAGTTCTATTCCAACATCCCTTAAATGCTTCTTCAATTCTTTTATCAAGAGACTTAATTCTCTATTACTAGTGAGTGAATTAGAGATATAAGGAAAATACCAGTTCTTGTTACTGAAGAAACGGAGTGTTTCAGTATAGCCTGGTGCTATGAATCCCTAGGATCCAACAGCATATTCTGTCTCCCTCCCTGTAAAGGAATTCTAGGGAATATTTCTGTTGATTTTTTTGTTTGTTTACCAGCCCACATGCTTAAAATGTGAGTTCTAGCTCCCAAGTTATTACGCATCAGTCACAGTAACACGTGTGATGCTCATTTCCTAAATGACAGGTAACGATAGCTGACTGAGTACATCGACTGAGGTGTCATGATTGTAGAATTGACTGTACTTAATTATCAATGGGAATTGAGAGCCAGTAACATCAAGAGCTAAAGTACACAGAGATTTTGGTGCCCAGTTTGCAACGTCAGCGATCTGGCTTCCCAGAGTACCCAGCACCATGTTGTAGGCCACACGGGACATAAAGATCTTTCTGGCTCCATTGCTTCAAGCCCATTTCTGAAACTCCTTGAACTCTCTGGTCTTCCCTGAACATGTGCTTTCGCATCCAGCTGGAAGCACTGATGACAGCAGCAAGGCGGCCATGCTGCTTGCCTTCTCCTCCACCCATGCTCCATGAACCTCTGTAAGCAGTCTGGTGGAGGGGAGATGTCTCGTGCTGCAGGTGAGTGAGAAAAAATGAACTTTGGGGAATTAAATTCCCAGATATTGCAGACAATAACGTGATGTTGGCTCTTTCATAAATTCATTTTCTCTTGGAAACAAGCCAGATTTATTGGTGTTCCAACACCTCATTGCAGTTATGCTTAGAAACCTCAGATGTGCAGACAGGGACTCCCATCGTGCTATCCTCTTGTACCAACTCGCTTGGCATGTCTTGCTCCTCACCTGACGTTTACCATCCTGGTGCAACCACCATGAGACTTGTCCCTCCTCGTAGCCCTTGGTCACACACAGGGCTGGTCATCTCACCTGTCTACTGAACAGAAATCTCCTAAGAGCCTCTCTCTTCACCAGCCTGTTGAGTACCTCACTTTGAAAATGGGGACTGGAAGCATGCACGTATTTCAGACGAAATCTCACCAGAGCCCTCCTCAGCCCTCCCGGTACCTTCCCACCCACCCACTCCAGTCCTCCTCTCCCAATGTATTATCCTTGCCTCTACCTTAATTAGGCTGCCTACATTTGCAGGACTGACAAACGGGGCTTTGGGAGGATATTTAACTATTTAATGTATTATTTCCCTGCTTGGAGGGAGGCCACACAATTAGGCCATACCTAGTGGCTGTTCAGCCTGTTCTGAACAATTTCTGAGGCAAAGATGATGTAATTTCCCCAAGACGCACTAGAAGGGGCCTCCAGTTAGTTAGGGAGGTTTCTCAATCAGCCTGTATAAGCCTTCCTTGCTGCCAAAGATGATAACGTCTCCCGTCATCACTGATCTTTGAGAATAACTCATTATAGCAGCCCTTTGCACAGACGCACAGTTAGCACGTTCCCTCTGGTCTTTTGCAAATGAAACATACCCAAGTGCTTTAATTTTTTCCTCACAAGTTGAAAACCATCTGCTTTTTTTCTCTCCTGGACTCTTTCAAAATTCTCTGCATTGTCCTTAAAGCGTGGCCCCACAGGCCAGACACAGTGCCAAGCTAAGGCTTCAGCACAGATGAGCCTGGAGCAGTGTTTATCTCCCTCCCCTCGTGAACACAACCGCTGTTAACATCTTCCAGGGTGATCTTTGCTTTTTATGCAGCAGTATCACAATTTAATTCATATTCTGTTTGGAGCCAAGCTGTAATCTGCAGATTATTATGTCCAGAACTGCTGCTTATCCAGGTATTTTTCATTTTCATTTCATTTGTGCTTATTTATTTCCCTTCTGAATGCAGTATTTTGCACTTTCTTTTCATAGCAGTTTATCTCACCGATTTCTGACCTTCCCTCCAATTAATCAAAACCATTTTTGAATTCTAATCAGACCTCCCAGCCTGCAACCCTGGCGAGCTGATACATTCATTGGTTTTATAAATGTAGCCTTTAATCCCTTTGTTAATTGCATTAATGACAATATGTGCCAGAAAGAGCCATGAGAGACTCCCGCTGGGCTCCCCTCCTTTTTGATCCTCCAGGTTTGATATTTTCTGTCCTCTCCTGCTTACAGAAAGTAATCCATCAAGGCTGCGTGCTCGCTCCCGTACTTTTGGGGGCTTTCTGCCAGTGCCAGTGGAAGTATTTAATGACATTGTGAGGGGATATTCACTCCCTTCTTCTCCGCAGGGAAGTTCCCCAGTCTGCAGTACTCCTGTGCTCACAGAAACTAGCCGAGTTGCTTCCCCCTGAATTCCCTTTGGCTGGTGATTGCGTCCTGATGGGCCACTCAGCTGAAGACACAGCCTTCAGTGCTAATCGCTTTGCACATGCAGTCAATTGCTTTGATTTCATGATCAGCCTGAAGCAAACCGAACCACATAACAGCCTGCGGCACCGGGACGCACACGCCACCCCGTTATTATGACAATCACGTTCCTCTTGAGGCTGGGCAGAATTTTTGCTCCCTGGGGAACAGACCAATGCTGAAGTGATGGAATTGCTCAGCACACAGCCACAGCCCGCCGTGGCTTTGGAAGGCTGTCCCACCACTCGTGGCATACACGGCTCTAGGAACCACGCTGCATGCTTGCGGGGCAGGTATCTCGCAGCAGTCGGTACACCTTCTGTAGCATGGAATATCTACGAGAACGCTCAGTCATTTCAATGCCTTTGACTGTTTGCAAAATAAAATCATCAAATAAGAATCCCAGTGATGAAATTTATTATTGTCAAATGTTTGGCTGTAGGCACACACTCAGAAATGTAGTACTCTATACCCTTTGTTTAGACGGCCAACTTGAAAATACCAGTCATCGACAGTCACTTGCACTCTAATGGCAATGAACATAAATACACAGTGCTGGTTTGAAATAAAACATGAAATCATAGTGGATCAATTCAGTGGCAAAGCAGCAAGAATCCATCATGAAGTGCTGAAGAAAATTTGTACTACTGCTGTAAAGCATTTTGAAAGAAAGTAAGAATGCATTTCATATGAAAAACGTGAACAGTATGAAACAACAACCTAACAACACGAACGGACATGGTCAGTCCTTCCTGAAGATCTTTCTGCTGCGATGGCATCAACCCGCTCCCCCACACGCATTCGCATCGGTAGGGCTTGTCCTGATCTCACACTACCTTGCTGTGGTAGTTCACCGTGGTCATCAAAAAGAGTTAGAGACAACCTCTGGCAGGGAGGCCAACCCCACGGAAACCTTCCCTGATCCTTTGCCCAATTTGTTCCACCAGTCCTTGGGACTTTTTCCAGTTGACCCACATGTTATTTGAAGTCTCAGAACTAGACCTGGTAAACTAGCTGAGGCCTTATTATTTTGAGAACAATGAAAGGATTATCTCAGGTGGCCTATATTCAAAACTTCTGCTTAGACACCTTCCCCTCAATGTCTATTTTGTGATCCACTACAACCTCAGACACTGTTTTGCAGAATTGCTGCATAGCGAGGAACTACTGCAACGGTGTAGTAGGGTTTTGTTACTTACGTACTGTTGTTACCTATTTGCCCTGATTGAATTTTCTCCTCTTTCAGGTATTTTTTCTAATTCATAAAAATAATTTCAAGTTTTAATCCCATCTTTGAAAGTGATTAAACTATCTCCAGTTGATATAACCCGCTAATTTAATAATCATCTTTTATGTATTGCATCATCAATGGAAATGAATGAATAATACCAAAAGCAAGACAGGCCCCTATGGAACATCAATTGCTGTATTTTTCCAGCTTGAGGATGAAAGACTGATAGCATTTTTCTGAACAGTCTAACCAGTTTTGTTGTATTTCATAACACTTCAAAGGAGGCCGTTATCTCCTGCTTTGCTTTTAAAATGTCATGTTAAAGCAGCCATTTCTCTCTTTTATTCTGAAGCTCATTATATTGCTTTTCAAGAAAATTGTTTCAGAAGTGTGTATTGTTAACAACTTTTTATTGGTAGATGTAAACCTAGGTCTAGATTTTTTTTTTTTCCAATTGACTATTTAATTCAATGATTATCCCTCTTCTGTGAAGCCTGAAGGAAAAAGACATTGAGCATTTTGGATTTCCCTAGATTTACTATTTTCTCCTTCTTTTGTTAATTAATGGACTCAACTTTCCTTCCCTTTCTAGTATGGGTTTTACTAGGCTTTCACAGTCATAATTTATTTTGTGGTTTTCTGTCCTTTTTCACACTTCTGTGCTATCTTTCACATTTGTCCATAGCAACATATTCTCCCTTTCTGTTCTTGTTCATTTTTCTGTTTAAAGAACTTCTGATACAGTCACGATAGCGTCTTACTACGCTCCCTGGTTCCCACTGCATTGGCATAATTTGTCATTATGTGTCCTTTTATTAGTTCTCAGAGATGATAATCATGTATCATTCTGATTGTTTCAGCCATTTTATAAAGTATTCTGGAGTATATTTCATCTGTCCCTACTTAGGTGAGAATTTCCAGCTTTTCAAAATGTGTCTTTTCAGAGAATACCTGCTCTCCTGAACTCTGTTCCCCTCCTTCAGACACCTCCCTGGAGTACCACACTTTTTGTGTACGGAAGTGAGCTGATTTGAAGTCCATGTAAATTCTATTGTATAGGTTGCCATCTTTGCCTAAAATTACAAAATTCTATTTTGTAATTAAGGTCAAACCAGTTGCTTCTTCCAGATTAACAAACAATTCCTCACTAGTCAGATTCAAACCTAAAATAGTCATTCCCAAATTACATCCTCCACGAGACAGTGCCCTTCCTCCTTTGTAGGAACATTTGTACAGACTGTACCCTGCTATAGCGTTTTCTGCAAGTATTACAAAGAAAACATCTGTTCCAAGATGGATACCAAAGGAAGAGAGCTTTCATCAAGGCCAACAGTTTCCCTTTCAGGGCAACTCATTTGTCACCTAACACATCACGTTTTACCTTTCTTAAACATAAATACTCTCTGCTACTCTTCAGTCATAGAAAATTATCAAGTTTTGGTAGCAGCTACTATTTCTTGGGAAGGAATAAGAGTTTTGTGTTCCATTATTCTTAAGAATAAAGCCGGAAGTAAAAATGGCTGCATATGGTATTTTGGAGAAATTCAAGTTCTGACCATTAACTCTCATCTCTAATACTGGAATGACTGAGGCTGCTATGTGAGTCTACATAATGATTCTCATACATATTACAGAATCAAGATGTCAAACATACAGGGAGCATCACAAGTCTGGAAGAAGTCTCCTTTTCCCACTAGAATACTTAGTCCACTGATCACACCTATTCCTTTCCATTAAATATGTTAGATTTAGAATCCAATACCAAACAGAAGAAAAAAACCCAGTAGTGCAGAACAGAATAGGCTGATCCCTAGGCTGGATAGAAAAAATAATTTTAAGCAATACCTATCTTTATTTAAAAGTTCATTCACTTGTTAAATGAGTTGTTAAATTAGTTTTGAGTCTGATCTTTGGACTAATAAAAGGTGCTGGTTAAATGAGAGCTAGTAAATTACTCTAAATTGAATAAAATAAGTTTGTAGTTTTGGCCTTAGAATGAAAACCTGTTAAATACATGGGCCACTGGGAACCAATACAAATGTCAGCATAAAGATTTGTCTAGCCAAATGAAACAACAGAAATATAATAATAATTCAGTTATTTCTAAAGTGCCAACACTGTAAGTATGAAAAATAAATGCAGAAGATGGAAAGAGAACACCACCACCATTCAGTAGATTTAAACTTATTCTTTATGATGCACTTTCATCAAAATTTGTAGTTGCCAGGTATCAAATTTCATTCATGCAACATCAATCCACTAAGAAATACATATTTTGGTGAGAAAATTAAAATCCATATTTATGTAAAAACTGTTCTGAAATAAAAATAAAACAAGATTTGTTTTTACAAAAAAAATTTTTTTTTTTTTTTTTACTAACAGAATAATTATCTGGGAAAAGTAATTTCCCACATGAGATAGTTAAAGGAAGTTAAATATATTTAAAAATGGAAGATTCTGCATTTACATAGTTATATGCCATTAATATTGAAGATATGTTTTCTGGCAAAAAACTTCTCATGCTTAAAAAACGCACCTTAATTTTATACTGTACATTACAACATACAGTAGTAAGAAACAGAAGTAGTAAACAGGTTATAGGCAAAGAAAAAAAGTTACATTACAAGACAGTTACAACTGTGACACAAAAAAATTAAAACGTTCAGTTTTAACAGTATCTGAAGGCAATTCACAATCATTTCAGGAGTTTTGTGAAATTTAAGGCCATTAGTTCTAAACAAAATGTATCTGACACAAACTCACAAAACCGTGTATTTTGTAAAAACTGTACATGCAAACCCATTTATAATTATATATGAACAGGCATATAATAAAATTTTTGGGTAGTTCCGTACACAAAATTGTGCACAAAGCAACATGGTTGTGCAATTTTTAAACCAGTTAATTAACATTATCATTCATGCACCCTGAATGGAAACATGATTAAATGACAATATTAAACCCAAATATTAAGAGCCAGCATCCCTTTGAATGGGCAATCTAGACAAAAAAAGTTAAAATTTTAAATTAAGTTTAAAATGGTCCATTATAAAACATCTGCTGTAATCACTCCAAAAGACTTTTCTGATGCAAAATTTCCAGTGCTTTAAGGAATGCATGATAAGATTTAATGAGCTCAGTGAGTCAACTATAATACTCTGATAGTTCTGATTTGAGGTAATTTTCTTTAATTACTTATAGCAAGTAACTCTTCTAATTTGCTTCAGTAACTAGTTTAAAAAACTGTAAACTTGAATAAACTTAGAAATTGGAGAATCTCTCAAAAAATACACATACCTCCCCCTCAAAGTTTTGAGTTAGTCATAAGTCATATGCAATTATGTTATTCACATTTTAGGAGTTTATTCTCAAACTGTGAGATGAATGGATTACCAAGCACTGATTGAAGCAATTCAGGTATTGGAAAACACATATATATTCATCCTTTTCTTAGCTTTCATATGTATTTGTCTGGACAAACATTCAAAGAGATATTGCTTCTCTTGTTAACTTGTGACAAACTATTGCAAGCTAGAAGACATGTGAGTCAATATTCCAAACTTTTATTCTTAAGAATAGTTATAAAAGTACTGAAATTTAAAAATAGTAACATGTAAACATTGATACAGAGTAATAGCATTCCTATACATTTATATACACACAGTATTCAGAGAGGACATCATCTTCTGAGTTGAAATCCTGACTTGTGCTTTCCCCTCCAATAAATACGTCAAAAAAGTAGGGGTTTTTGTCAAAAAAAAAAGGACTCAGAGAACATCAACATTTTGCTCCTAGCATTTAAAAGCTTTTCAGTTGCTCATGCAACCATAGGCGAATTTGGTACGTGAAGAGAATTTTTCTAGCTCCAAAAAGTTATCAGAAGCTACTGCTGCATTCAGAGACTCTTGACTTGCGATAAATGCTAAGCACTTTGGAGCAGTCATATCTGAGTCTGCAACACATGAATTGGGGGTGTATAGGGTGGTGGTGCAGGTGATGGCTTTATTCCTCTGACTCTCATGTAGGATAGAAACTGCTCTGGGATCTCAGCTAAAACATCTTTAGCAAGTCTTGCCATGCTTAACACGTGGTTTCCACTTCTGTCAATGTAATCTCGGAATGGCACAAACTACAAAACAAAAGAGATGTTCACACAGGTCATTATGCAGACACAGAATACATCTAACAACATAAAAATAAGAAAGTTTTATCTAGGGAGTTAGAGTACATGAATATGCTACCTTACACGTTTTAAATATACATATTTTGTATTTTATATTATATATTTTATATATACACATTGTATCTCAATTTTTAATTTTTAATCCATCTTCTCATAGAAACAGTGTCATGCTTTCACTTGGGTGAAGTTCTTCACATAAGCCATGGCTAGCTCAGATTGCTAATTACATGTCTCATTGATATATTTGGTTTATCTCTCAACCCTTTTCATACAAGAAGGTAATTAATTCTGTCTCAGAAAGCTATTCTTAATTTACATTTCCTGCTTGTGGGGCTCTCCTACCAGACTGCCTCTGCTCTGGCAGTTTGTGAATAGAATTTTTGCCATCTGAAGTGAATGAAACAGAAAGGATGACTTTATATTCTTGACCATTTTGCATTATACCTAGTAGAACTATGAACCACCTGAACATGTTTTATATGATACTAACAAATGCATAAAGAATCTAAGCAAAAAGGATTGTATTCAAAAAAGAATTTGTTATGTGATACCCAGATCTGCAACACCTAAAAAGTTAGCTACCCAGCTCTGGCTTGGATTTCATAGTAATTAATGAGATGCTTGTGCTACTCATACAGAAAAAGGAAACAATCTAGGCTCCCTGATTTTTATTCACAACAGACAGCATGCAGAGATATAGTGGGTTAAGCTAGCTAATAGGTTATGCCAAAGGGAAGGCTGATTTGAAATTCTGCTTCTTGCGCAGATTTTGGAGCTTATCTCAGAGCAACAGCTGGGTGACTTTTCAAAATTGGGATTCAATGTCCAAAGCTACTTCTGGTACTGATATGTTATGCTGGAATTCAAAGCCCAGTGGTGCCTTTCCACCCCCCTCACAAAACAGGGAAGATTTAATTGTTAACTGTTGTACTCCAGGATAAAACTAGAACTGATTGAGAAGTCAGACCCACAGACCTCTCATCTCCTGGCTGAACTCTCAAATCTGAAGACTCTTTTGCCCATTATACTAATCAGACAAATTTTGCTTTCCTGGATGCACAGCAACCAAGGCTACAGATTAAATTCCATTTTTCTAAAACGCATTGAAGTTTTCAAGATTTAGGGGAACACTGAATTACAATGAGAGTTTAGCCTACACTGTATTTCTGAGGTCCTGAGAGTTTTCCAGAAAAGACAGAAATAAACAAAAGAAATCTACTAAATATATTAAACAAATAAAAAAAACCTCTTGGGGGAAAAAGAAACCAACCCAAAAACCCAACCAAAAACAAAGACGACATTTCAGCAACAAAGAACTTGAACTTAATTAAATCATTTTTACAACAGCTTTGGAAAGCACTTCTCGCCCTGGACTTACGAAAACCTATCTAGGCATCAATTTCCTCCTAAAAGGTGTTTAGAATTCAAGTAAGAGGTGACTCTTTGCATAACTCTCTTGAAAAGGATCTCAAATTGCCAGAAAAAAGGCTTCAAGTCTAGGTATTTGAACTATGTTGAATTAAACTGAAACCTGTCACCAAATTAAGCGTAAACAGCTACTGATTAGGGCATATCCCCAGGAAGCAGTACATCTGCAGTTTCTTAGAAGATGATGACTTAGTCACAGCACTGTTGAAGCTAGAATTGACCTTTAGATACCTTTTAGTCCAACCTCACTGCTCAAGCAGAGCCAGCTAGCGCATGTTGCCATAGTCAACAAGACTACCAGAGTAGTCAGCAAGACTGTTCAATGAGAGCAGCCTTTATACCAGATAGGAGCATCCTTTACTTCTTCATTGTGTTGTGTCCAAGAATGTATCGGGCATAAAGGCAGGAGAACAGGCAAAAAGGAACTTGATTTTAGGGTATTAGGGCAGGAAACAAGGTATCTGCAGTTCCATATTAGCTGTCTTAACTATTTCTGTGTTTATTCAGTAAGTCTTCAATACAAGAGACAAGCACATACTGTGACATTTACTAGTACTGACTCCTCCATTTCATAAAAAAAAACCTCTAGCAGTTTTCAGAAGCCAGCCCAGCACTGCCCTGTTTCAAGTGGTTGCTCGTTCTTAAACTCCATCATCTTTTCTGTAAGAATACCTCTTACTGCCCCCAGAAGTATGAAGTTAGAAGATAACAAAACAAAACAAGCACCTCTGTAGCCTGCTGGTTTACACATTCAGCTGGGAAGGGATAAGCATGGTGCTCATTTCCCCCTCGTGTGGTTACTCATTTTCTAATGCAACGTCAGTCTTATGTAAAAAGCACATGCAGTCTGAGTTAAAGAACAAAATGTGTCCCATCCCAGGAGATCACCTTACCCACTAGTCTGCAGACATGAAAACTCAGACCAGTGTTCTGCAGCAAAGGGAGGCTATTTCAACAGTGTAATTGTTGAAATGCAATTATACAACACAGATGGCCTGAATCAGTTCTCCCTCCCCCTCCTTACAGTATATAGATGTCAGAGGAGCTAGAGGAACTATGGACAGATAAGCATACATACAGCTATACAAGGACAGCTGGCAATGACAGCAAGGCCTAGAGCTAACATGTAGAAGAAGTAGAGGTGGCAGAGGAATAGCATGAAGGATGTAAGAGAAACCAAAGGGAAACTGATGGAATGTAAAGTGCTTTTTCTATAGTTTGCAAATTTAATTTAAAAGGCTAATATACAAAATTTCCAAGAGAAACAATAGGTACATTACTACGAGTAAGTATTTTCCTAAAACTTTGTAAATAGAAAAAGGATAACAAAGGAGCAGAAATTAAATTAACTGAGGAAGAATTGGTACACATGTTATACAGAGTCCCTAGAATACATATATATATATTAGCAAGGAGGGTGTTGTAGTTTAACCCCAGTTGGCAACTAAGCACCACACAGTCGTTCGCTCACCCTCCCCTTCCCCAGTAGGGAGAGAATCGGAAAAAAAACGTGAAACCCGTGGGTTCAGATAAAGGCAGTTTAATAGGACAGCAGAGGAAGAGAAAGTAATAATAATAATAATAATAATGATAAAAGAATATACAAAACAGGTGATGCACAATGAAATTGCTCACCACCCGCCGACTGATGCCCAGCCAGTCCCCAAGCAGCGATCGCTGCCCCCCAGCCAACTTCCCCAGTTTCTATACTGAGCATGACGTCATATGGTATGGAATAGCCCTTTGGCCAGTTTGGGTCAGCTGTCCTGGCTGTGCCCCCTCCCAGCTTCTTGTGCACCTGGCAGAGCATGGGAAGCTGAAAAAGTCCTTGACTGGTGTAAGCACTACTTAGCAACAACTGAAACATCAGTGTGTTATCAGCATTCTTCTCATCCTAAATCCAAACCACAGCACTATGCCAGCTACTAGGAAGAAAATTAACTCCATCCCAGCCGAAATCGGGACAGAGGGAATAAAGAAGGTCATGTCTTTACATGAATCGCAGTCAGTAGTCAATAAAATAGATACAGTGACTCACTGTTAGCAGGCAATTTTTTCCTTTACTAATTTCATTAAAATATTCTACAGTACTGACTGTTAACAGTTAATTTCACTAGCCAATTTTAACTAACCTAATACACAAAAAAGGTAAACTTTTTATATTTGAATAGTTAATTTTATAAAAGCAAATCAGTTTTATCCTGCCAGATATAAAATAAAGGTCATACCAAACCTAAAGGGTTTGACGTTATCCCTTTTTATTTATTTAGCTAGCCTATAATGTATTTGTTAGTATTTAGACAGAAAAAGAGCACGAAATAATACTGCCTTCAGGTAATTCAATATGGCTTGGGGCAAAGTTCTGACTGAAATATGTTAATAGTAAGTAAATGTTTTATTACATTTCTGACATGCAATGAATTCTAAAGAAATACAAAAGGGTATTCATTGCATATTATTTTTTATTTCTCAGCAGAAATTAGAATATTTCTGATGCAAAGCATTTTCACAAATCTTGTTTATAACATTTGAAGAACTCTGTCCATTTATGCTCTTTGAATGTAAAACCAGCAGCTTTTGGAGCTGCTGATGTTTGGAGAAATTATGTATAATTACCTTGCGTATATTTAAATGCATTTACACATAAGTGCGATGCATGCCAGAGATATCCAAATTAGCTTTAAAAAACCTGACACGGCACAGGGCTTTGCAGAAATACTAGTTTGGGGTCCAGAAACAATTCCTGCTCTGGAGGCAGATCTCCACATACTGCTCTGTTGAACAGCACTGACATATATAGCATAACAGATTACAGACAGCCCCTCTCTAGCCCAATATGGACTACCAAGGAACATTATAAAGGCTTTGACAAAATGAGAAACTTTACTTCTTGCCTCCTGTTCAGCTGTCCAGCTTCTCCTCATCCCTACTTTTATAATTACCTTTTTGACAACACTGACTAAAGCAGCCAGAATGTCTTACTCTTCTAAGAGTTTTGGTATGTCACTCTCCCATCAGTTGTTTTCTCTGTGTGTTGCAGAAATGAAGAAAGTCTCTTTTTCAACTATGAGAAAAAGTAATTCAGGAATCTATTCTCTAATGTATATCCATACAGATTATGAGACTAATTTAACTGCTGTCATTCTCATCTCTGATCCCCATTTACGAAAAAAATAGAGAGGGAATTTTAATGTAGTATTTACTGCACTTTAATGTAGTATTTATTGCACTGAGAAGCTTTAAGACTGTAAAAAGAGGTGATCATTTTAATTTTCATATATTTATGTAGACTTGTTTATTTTGTATTCTAAACAAAAAAAACTATAAAATCAGGTGTCATATACATGTTTTGAACACTTCCTCGGATTGAGATATTGTATCCACCAGCACTTACAAATCCTTAAACATTCACATACCAGTATTTGTAACATTAAACATCTTGCAAAGTTTCAGTTCTTGCATATACAAATGAAAAAAAAAAAAATACACATTCCAAAGTTCATCAGCTGCAGTCTGACCTTAATTATGATTAAAACATTACCTCCTGCAATACGAGCTATTCATATAGCTCAGTTATTTTATTTTTTTATATTTTTTTTTTCTACTAACCAACAATAATATAAAAATCCAACCTGGCTTGGAGAGAAATAAGTGAAAATAAGCAAGAGGAAAAATAAGTGAAGACTATGAATTTTGACAAATAGGAAGAATAAAGGGAGAAGAAATGGCAGATCTAAGGTAAGGTTTGAACCGAAGGATGCTCGTCAGTGTTTAAGAGGCATTTGGACAATGCCCTTAATAACATGCTTTAACTTTTGGTCAGCCCTGAAGCAATCAGGCAGTTGGACTAGATGGCTGTTGTATGTTCCTCCTAACTGAAATATTCTATTTCATAAATATATTCAGACACTTTCAGGAAAATATGCCTTCCACAAAAGATTTAGTTTTAGACAGGTATCATTCTTTCTACAGTCATCAGGTTGATCCAAGTTTTCAGTAGTTTTCTGCTTTTCAAATGTCAACTTCTTTAATACTTTACTTTAGCAAGCAGGGATTAGTGTGTTGACCCATCAAATGTCTTTCTCTTTGGTTCCACTTTAGTATCCCATGACAATAAAAAATGCATAGCTAGTTAATTTTAGTTGATCAAGAAAATAATTATGAAATAAAGTCTGTCCAGGGGGGTAGGTAATCAGGAGGCAAGATGGGGTGCCTGGAGCATGGATGAAGTACATAGTTTGGGCAATCTGTAGAGTTTTAAAAAACTGCAGCTCTGAGGGGAAGGGGGATTATGGTGGGTGTATATGTGCATGCAAAACTGTTACACCACCTTGCCAGTGGTTGCATAGGTTTGAATGACAGCTACTGGGCTGCCTGAATGACTGCAGAGAGCAGGAACAGAACAAGAGGATTTTGGCAGAGAAGTGGAGATGTCTGTGGAATGCAGATGAGAGTAGCACTCTTAGGGCTTGGTTCAGTCACGTAAACACAGATCACAGAATCATAGAATGCTTTGGGTTGGAAGGGACCTTTAAAGGTCACCTAGTCCAACCCCCCTGCAGTAAGCAGCGACATCTTCGACTACATCAGGTTGCTCAGAGCCCCATCCCCCCTGACCTTGAATGTTTCCGGGCATGGGGCATCTACCACCTCTCTGGGCAACCTGTTCCAGCTATCATCGGAGGTTCCTTAAAGCATGAGACATCTGCATGGTTGTATGTGGCAGATGCCACATAGAAACTGGGAGACACTCATGGTCTTCTGGACTGGCAGTTAAAGGCAAGGAAAGATACCCTAGGCATTTCAAATGCACTTGTTAGAAGTCTAGGTATTGCCAACTTCCACAAAAGTTGCAGTTTTTCTTTATGGAATCACAGTGAGATTGCAGCACAGAGGCAACCAACTCTTTTCCCATGGCTGTATAACCCTAAGACTTTATATCAGTATGCTGCCAGTTAGGGGTCGTTTCCTAACGAATGCAGATCCACTACTATGTGTTTTATAAAGGCTTATAGGTATCACAGAGAGTTTCTAAGCTTGTTATGAATACCCCAAGATAAAGTATGTCAGTGCTGAGGTAAAATGAAACGCAGGAATATAGATAGAAACAAGAAATCAAAACAAATAGGATCAGTAAAATCTAACTATTAGAGTAAATTTTCTCTCCCACCTGCACAATGTCTCTTTCTGCAAACTTTCCTCTTGAAGAAATCCTCACTACATCACCATCCAGTTCTTCCATAGCTTAAAAAAAAAAACAAAACAAAAAACCAAACAAAATTAATTCATCTATGAGTTCAACCAATCTTACTGAGAAAAACTTTAGTCAATTTACACTTTAGGGCAACAAAACCAACAACTGTTATTTAGGTAACTCTTTAAGACCATTTGCGCCATAAAATACATCATGCTTTGTAGTTATTTTGCTCTTCTTCACGCTGACAATACATACTTTTTGCCTTTATTGTTATCTTCAGAACAAAACAGACCATGATAAAGTCCTTATCCTTCCAGCTCTCAGACCAGCAAGTATATCTGTTTTGGTAAGGCTCTATTTATACTTTCACAGGTGCAGAAGAATTAATCTTCAGCAATTATTCTTACAGAAGATATCACAGGATACAACACAAAGAGGTAACAGCTCACATTCATACTGGAAAAGTAATGACTGTTAATGCATAGGAATGAGGAGTTCTTAAAAAAAATTAAATTTATTATGTAACTCTTCTTGTATCTTTCTGAGCAGGATCCAGGAAAACTCTAAAATTGTCCAGATACCCAGAAGCCATTCTAGGTAGAAAGGCATACCTGCTCTCTGGTCAGTGTTGACACGGATAGACTTGGGATCACAGACTATTGCTCAGCCATTGGATCTGCAATCCTACAATCCTTCTTTCAGCATATACTATGAAAATCAAAGCCCTGCATCACTGAGCTTCTCAGGGGGTTACAAACTGGGCTCAGTTCACTGAAAGCAGCAGCATTTCAAAACCTGGTTCTTCCAATGCAAGAACTAGAAAGCATAAATGATGCTATCAGGAGCCAAGTTCAAGCCAAACGAAAGAGCATGTTTGTTCAAAGAAAAAATTAGTAGGTCTGTAGAGCACATTGCCAGATGATGCTCTTGACGCAAAAAATGTACATGTGTTCAAACCAGGAGACTGAACAAGGAGTTGAAGGAGAGATACACTGAAAATTTCCAAAACAGACAAAGTACATCCTGCTCAGGAAATTCAAATCTAGAAACAGTACTCAGGGATATTTGCCTATTCTGTTCTCAATGTTCTCTAGATAACCACCCGTGGCCATGTCAGATACAGAATACTGGGCAAAACGGACCCCTGATCCGATCTGTTACAGTCATCCTCACATCCTTAAGTAAAGCTCTGCCAAATGTGCGTGCCATCTATCTGAGCTCCAGACTTTTAAGGACCCTTCTGGTAGCCCCAGGGGCTGGGAGATCTGGGGGGCAGTGATATCTGGAGAGGAGTAGCTTAGTCTCTTTACAGCAGAACTGAGGCTTGACTGGCATTTGAATTGTAAGACAGTGTGCCTGGAACATACACCCTCCTACATACACACTTCTTCAGCATCCACATCAGACATGTAGACTGT